>BMAO01020854.1:0-115952 GCA_019973975.1 Trichonephila clavata | reverse complement strand
CATTTGCATTCTAAATTCAAATTATGTACTTGCTATGCAATAACATATCAATATATACAACAAAACGATAAAAATAAATAAAAATGAGATGGGGACAAGTTGAATTATTTCAAGAAAATATTAATGTATAATCACTATAAACTCTAGTTTAATGTATCCACTTCTCCCAGATACTCTTTTAAAAATGGTGGTATACTGGGGATTTCTTTGTAATTGGTTTAGATTTGTTGTACATTTAACAAAAATATACTATACTAAATAGAAAATAAATTATTATTACTAAAATTGGGAGGGATTAGTAAAAATTTGTAAAAATAACACAAACAGACGGGGCCATTCTGTACTAAGTTAAAACAAGTACAATTTCAATTCTAGTAATGTTTGTTAGGTTGTCATTTTTAAATAGCCTTCAATATAAGAATATTTAATTTTACAAAAACTAGAAAACTTTATCTTAGATATGGAATTGTAAAAACAGTGATCGCCATTCTAGGGACTATTAAATCTTGCAATAAAACAGCGATTGATAATCTGATGGTGCAACACCTCTATTTTATACAGAACACTTTAACAAAATTCAGGATTAATGTATAAAAATTTTGAGCAATTCGCTATTGTTTGAGCATTTTCGAAAAACACATTCAATAAAACGCACTTTAAAATATGTCTTGGTTAAAGTAATGAAATACTTTACAAACACTTGTAGTTTTGTTCTAGTGAATGAAAATAATAAAATTGGTACTTTTGTAAAGCTAATAAGATGCCTGTAAGTAACATCAGAGCAAATTGACAATTTTGGCAAATTCACAATTTTAGGGTGGTCGAGATACCTTAAACAGAAAAGAGCCCCGTTGACTGCTATGCCTGTACGGGATTGCATTCGATAAAATCATTAGATAAAGTAATATCGGTTATGTATTCACATCTTCTCGAAAAGCATAAAGATACTTCAAAATGTTTCTTACTCATCTGGTATCCTTTGAACAGTTAATCTTCTTATCAGTTTTAGCGACAGATCTGCTAAGAAGGATAGACGTTAGGAGGATACATTATTTTACAGGATGTCTGGGGTCACGTGATACTCAGGAAACAGTTCAGATTGTCAGGAACTGTCATGGTGGACTCTGGTGCTGTTCCCTTCCCCTCCTCTTTGTCTGAATTTTGCAGTGTAGTTATTGGTGTAATATTACGTTTGAGGCAGTTTTGGTTGATTTTCTTTATGTGACGATGAACCTTCAGTAAGTTCAATTTGATTGGATGGTTGATTGTTTACAAAATAAATAAAACTGAACAATAAAACAATAAAAGTGAATTAAATTACCGATAGGAGAAATGTCACATGTTCAGAATTCTTACGAAATTAAGTAATTTAATAACTATAGTGCATTTAAATTGTAAAGATTTAATTGGGTACTAAATCAATTTAAAAATATTGACAAAATTCTTTATATATATAGGAAAATAGTTAAAAATTTGATTTCATATATGAGCAATTTGCATGCCTAGACTTTAATCAATTTCAATCAATCTAAAAAGTACAGCAAACACTTTTACAGAATAATAGTAATAATGTGTTTCGTTAACTATAAAATAAATAATGACTGAATTCCAACATTAAATTAAGTAATTATATTTTCATATACAAATCAAATAGTAGCATCATTCATTCATAAAAATTAAGGAAAAACAGACGAAAATTTATTAAAATTGCTTGACACTGTGATGTTTAAATTTAAAGAAATAGCAACAAAAATCTAAAGAAAAACTATGGTCGTTGGTGGTTACATTTTAAAATAAGTTAAATAGGTTTTTCAATATTTTGTGTATTTATTAAATTTTTACTTAGTGTCCCGGTGCTCCATCTCATTGAATTTTGAAGATAAAGCTAAGATAATTAGTTGGACTATCATAATATATGGTCTACGCTGAGTACACAAAAACTGGATGAATACGGAAATATTTTTAAAAATATTCTTTATATAATATATATATATATATATATATATATATATAGTAAACTTTAATATCAAACAGTCAAATACTTCATGTTGGTCTTAATAAAGAAGTGTACTGTTGGATAAGAATTTTAAATGAGTGCTGGAGTGTGTCAATACGGATCACATCATAAAGACATTAATAATTTTACTTAATGATTCAATATAAATATAATAAATTTATAAACACTACTACAAATACTGCACTTTGTATTCTGTAGAATACTTGTTGATAAGTTAATTTTCTAGTGTTTTAATAGACATTTGTCACTTTTCTGTTAGAGTGTAATAGTTAAAAGCTTAAATATAATAAAACAATGGGCAGATTTATCTTTAATTCTAACACTCCACTATGTAGCGCAGATATGTGAACTATAATGGTTATTGATAGCTATCACAAACATGTAGTAATGGCAATTTAGATATAGTCAGTGGAATTTAAAAAGATAGCATCGCCCAATTAAGGCACTAGTTTTGATTAACAATTCTAGCAACAATAATACTATTTAAATAAATTAATAATGATATAAATAATTTCATTACTAAATCTGCAATTAAATATGGTTTGCCTTTAGAAGGCACTTGATGATTTAAAGTATTTTAAAGACTAGTAAATTTTGTCTGTTTCTAAGCAGTACTCACTTATAAGGTGTAAAACAGAAAATTTGTGATTTACAAAAGAATTTTATCATGTTTACGCAAATAAAGTACTAGTAATTATGCTGTTATCTTGTAAGTGTTTTATAATACTATGATTAATGAACATTTTAAACAATAAATCTTTCAATGATTGGAAATGTCAGAAAAGAAATTACTAATCGAATCTATACAAAATTGGATATTTCCCACTCATAAGATTAGTTTCATATATATTTTAACACCTAATTTCACTGAAATCCTGTAAATTTAGAACAGTAACAAATGGTTTAAACTTATATCACTGATTAATTAAAATACTACTACAATATTTTATAAGAATTCATCAATAAGCAATGTAATAGCTATAATAAAAATAGTAAAGAAATTATAGATTTTTAAAGATAAAAATATATTCAGTTCATAGTTATGACTTTGAAGATCTTTTAACTCTATTAATTATCAACATATTCGGGTAATTTTGGATAATTGCAAATTATAATATATATTAATTTACAAAATTTAGAACTCTATTAAATTTTACAAAAATACATTAATTTATAGTTCTCTGTACAAACAAACAAGAGTTTGCCTCAAATTAACCCTATAGCAATAGTTTATTGAATTTATATTTTGCTTTTGCAAAATAATTGTATTATTAATAATGATTATTACATTTTAGATACCTTAGATGACCTAATTATTTTTGTAAAAATAATAATTATAATCCCAATATCAATTTTATCCGGAATATTTAAAAGCTTCTTAAAGTGTAATAATCATATTTAACTAATTACTTGGATGTATATTTATATATTAAGGACTATAAATTACATATATCTTATGATAAGAGATGATTTTAATTTTGTATTAAATTAATCGTAGATTCTAACTTATCCATCAGAATATGTCAAATATTATTTTAGATATACTTATGTAACAAAGGTGATGATTGGTAATCAATCTAACTCCTATATTTAAATGTAATAACTGTTAAACTGTATAGAACTATAAATTCCCTATTAAATTTATAAAATGTTATATAACAATTAAATAAAAAGTTTTCAATTATGCAGTTTATAGATAGATGGCGCCTCTAGCTATATAATTTTGTAATAATATATTTTATTAAAATTAATCGTTATGTCTGGATAGTATTTTATTTTATATAAATTTTAAAACAAAAATATAGAAATTTTAAAAACATATATATATATATATATATATATATATATAATATAACATTACTTTCTCTCAATACATAATAATTATATGCGTTACAAACTTATTGTCCATAAGGAAGCAGTATGTATTCGTATTAAGTCTATTAGTTTGGCTTTGATTTAAATATTTTAGTAATTATTAAAAGCTATAACATTATAGTATTACATTAATAACATGGTTTTTGTCATAATATAGTTAAACTTCTCTGAAATTTATTGCTTTTCCTTATTTAAGGCTCTGGCAAATTCAGGTGAAGGTTAAGCAATGAAAACTTTGTTTAAGCCTGCATTCCTGGTTCCTAAGGCTGGGAGTTTGCTTTTAATTTTGTGGCTAAATCTTTCCTATTATGACGATGGTTATCTTTAGTTTACATATCGTAATATTTTATTTTAATATTTGGTAATTTTAAATACATGGTAATTCGTTCCATGAAGCAATATTTTATTAGTTTGATGATCAATTATCGTATATCCCGGCGTGTTACAATCACTGGCGTATAACTCTCACCTATACTTTCAAATAATTCATATATATATAAAATTAATTTTTAGATATATTTGCCTTTTTATGCATACCTCTTTTTTTCAAGGAAATCTGATTTTCCATGTGAAATGTTCTTATCTTTTGAAGCCATTTATTCAAAGTATTATACCAGGCTTTTAAACAATGATGTTCTTTTAGAACTAAAAGCCTAAAGCGCAAGAAAGAGGCGTTAGAAAGGTTGGAATAAACATTTACAACAGAGGCCAAATGCGTCATACCGTTCTAGAAATAGCGAGTAAGTGGACAATAAACCGCGCGCATTTTTGTAAAACCAACATTTGTTCCGTGCACAGTTTAAAGAGTTCGACGTATTTACTTGATTAGCCTATTAACCAAATTTTCGTATAGAAAGACTATTATGTAACTCTAAGCATTAAATGGTGAATCGTGGCCGTTGAAAAAAAAATGTGCTAATAGCTTAAAATAAAGCTGTTCTCAAGTCTCGAAAGTCTATACTTTTTGCACTTAGCTCAGAGATATTGTTTTGACTATGGTAAAATGCATGGACTGCGAATTTAAACGTGACATAATTTAAAAGTCATTTAAAAATGTAGCTTATCTAACAATCTAGATGGAACGGAAAATGATTATTTGTTAATGAATCAGAATAACAGTGATGGTGAAGATGAACAGAATTCAATGGTGTGCCTGAAGTATAACGAGACAAATAATGTCAAACTTTTCATGTTATTCACTAACAAAAGTTTAAAACTGTATGTCCATTTCCATTTTATATACATTTTACATATATGCAAGAATCTAATTTTTACTCTCATCTTCTATTATTTTTTTTAAATATAATTTTTTCCCAGCGTATAACACGCACGCATAAATTTTGATGCGAATTTCGTCTTAAAAGTGCGCGTTATACGCCGGATTATACGATACTTATTAAACTACTGGATGGGAAATTAAATATTAAAATACTATTTTTTTTCTGTTTTCGACCAGCTTCAGATTATCTTTTAAGTTTTTCTAAGTTTCAATTATGTAGAAAAAAGCTATGGCTCCTGATTTCAATAAATTCTACGCTTGAAGAAAAGTGAAGATAATACATTTTTTAATTGTTATTTTTTTGTTTAATTTTATACATTTTTTGCGGTTGCCTTTTAAAGAAGCGAAAAGACATTGCTTTTGTGCGTTTCCTGTTTACGATAGTGATGCCCCGTTCTAGGAGACTGGAAATTTGCAATCATGACAGGAAACGCGGGAAAATGTGGCGCTCTCGGTTACAGTTATGTTTATTTCCTATATTTTCACCAAACTTTACAAAGTTTTTACTGTAAAATGAAAAACATTTAATTTGTTTCTTTTATGGGTTTAAAAGTGGTTATTCTATAATTGTGTAAAAATCACAAGAATCTAAAACAGAATAACTCCTTTGGACTGTATTAACTATATTTCTTACACATTTTAAGCGGGTACTCTTAAAATGCGTGTGATTAACAGCACATCACAAATTGTTCTATCTTCCAAATCGCTCTCATACCCTGTGTCCCCTTTGGCACTTCCTTCCTCCTGGTGGGGGGAATGTCCATTGGAGCCCCCTCTTTTTGGGATGAAGAGAGCGTTTGAAAAAAAGTGAAAACGTTTTCTTTTAATTACTTAATTTTTCCTTACGAATATGAAAAGATTGCACATTAAATGAGATAGGTGTTAAATACTGAATATTAATTTCAAAATCTATGCGCTTTCCCTTTCCCCGTACTCATTAACATTGAGCAATTTATAATTTAAATGCTTGGTTCTATTTATTGAAAATTAGTTCGTATTACTAGACACACAATGTGTTTGTACTTATGAATATATTATTGTTATTTTTAATGTACGCAAAAGTATGGAAGTATTTGAAGTTGTATTATAGATGAAAGTTACAAATATCACACACACACACCACCACACACACACACACACACACACACACACACACTGGGCTTGTACTTTATAAACGGCAATATAAAAGGCTTTTTTTTAACGAATTTTATAAGTAATATTTCAATGCTATGAATTCGTTTCCTTCCTATGCTATTCAAGAAATTTCAAATAATTTCTATCACATTCATTCGTGCGGTTTTCTGCCGTTTCCACAACAAACATGTTTTTGTTTTTCGGAGAAGGGAACTTATATCCACAACACATCTGATTCAGAAAATAAAACTTCCATGGGCAAAAAGTAAAAACGATCATGGATAAAAACAGTTCCTAATATCTAGTTTTTTTCTTCTTTTCCTTTTTACCGTAACTACAATCTTATGTGAAGCAAACGATTTTGCACTTAAAACGAAGGCACGTAACCGCACAACTCTTCTCCTTCTTGATGTTGGTGAGTTTCGTGACCAGTAGCCATCAAAACAGCCGGAACAAACTTTTGTTTCAAAGTGGCAAAAGATGACCATATCAATAACTGATTTTAAGAGTGCTAAACCTCAACCGCTTTAGTATTGTTTTTGAACCGTTCGCATTTACTATTTCTTCGATACTTACCTGTTTTTATTTGAAGAACACTCATTTAAGAAGATTATTTGGTAGAGATGTTACTGATTTTAAGTAATGTATTTTAGCTTCTAATCGTTGAAATCATAAAGCTCAGTTCTGGCTAGTATGCTTAATTTATATTTATTCTATTTTTTGAATTGATCTTCGTTATTATAATTTATTTTGTTGTTGTTGTCGTGATATACATATGGAGACGAGAGAGGAATGACAGAGACATGCATTACAAACACAGAAAAAGTATGGACATTTTATTAAAAATGCTGATCCCAGCATACAACAGAAGGGGTGCGCTGCTTTCTATTCGAGACGGAAATTCATTTCAGTCGCAAGTCCGACTTCTTTTCCCGAAGATTACATCCATACCGTATTCGGGATTCGAACCCGAGCCCACTCGGTTAAAAACCGAGGGTCATGTCCACCATACTGGCCGGGTGGCTATAGTTTATTTTGCATCCTAAATACTAAGCTAATTTTTTGCGTTTAGAATTTTTATTATATTATTGTATGTATAGAAATTGTGTAATTAATTATACAACAGTAAAGCCGTTAAAAGAAAAAGAATGTGAGAAACATGGTTCTTTGTATTTTTTTTCTTACCTGAATTTGAAAATTGTAATTATATGCGTAAATTGTACAATTTAAAAATTCAAAAGTTAGAAATCTTTTGGCGTGGTATGGAAATTTGGAGAGGGTGCCCAGCTCAAGTGTCACCCTCGCCACTTGACCGAGGTTCAAAATTACGAGGTCCGTAGCCAATAGCTCTCGTATAGTACCTTGTTCAACACAAATTAAATTTATCATCATCACTATCCCCGAATTAAGATTAAAAAAAGAGTGATAGTTGTAATATCGTAGTGATTTTTTTGTATTTTAATTATTTTTTATTATGTTTTAAGGACCTATTTTGTTTTCCAAACGCATTGAAGCTTAATCCGTATCTGGTAAACTATTACTGAACAGCGATAATATATTTATTAGGCATTAAAATAATTTAAAAAAACGCTATTAATTATTTCTTTTAAGCAACTGATTAAATCTCTCTCATGCTTAATTGTGACAGTAAAGACTTTTAAGTAATTTTAAAAATATGCCCTGGGGATTGTAGCCCCTTAAATATGATAAATTTATACTTCGGCGTCTTTTAAAATGAGTTTTCTTGAAAATATCTCAATTTTATTTTTCAAAAATACTAGATGAAACATATATTCTTTCAGAAATAAAGTGTGCACTTTTATTAAGTTGGAGATCCTTAGAACACTAGACTTACCTGGGAGAGTTATGTATAACTGTTAAGAAACTCCTGCAAGTTTTTAATTAATTAAAAAAACTTGCCTCTAACGCGAGTCGGCCATTTTCCCTTGATGGTTTTCGGAATAGTTCATAATAAGTGACGTGCGCAAAAAGAAACTAAAATAGCACTCTCTTCTTCAACGTCATGGGGTTTCAATTACTTTGAAAATTCGTTTCAAAATCACTCACTGTTGAGGGTTGAGTTTGCTGCAGAAATGTTAACTCATTCGTGCTTGAAATTAATCCTCCTTTTGCGAAAGAGTGGGGAATGACGCGTTATAAAATTTTGCTGAAATCTGCTTTTTTTTTTCTCCCTCCTGTGTGGTATAAACTTAATCGAGCGCGTATTTTGCGCGAAGTTTAATTTCGCAGATTGTCGGTTAGAAGTAGCTGAGGAGGCACTTTTTGTTGCTCTGACCTGTTCCTTTCACTCTCTCAAACGCAGATTAGCCAAGACTACAACAGCTTCTATCGAATGTTTTTGAAGAAATTTTGGCGAGTTTTTATCGTCGACTCCATTGCCTTGTTTATGGTGCGTAGATTAGAGACAATTTAGGTGTTTCTTATTCGTTTTTTACAGGCTAATATACGCGTTCACCATCTCCCCCCCCCATCGTGTTATTTTTGTATTTAATGAAAATTTTACAAATCAAAGCTGCAGTTAAAAAAATAACACTTACATTACTTTTTTTTTTTGCTTAAAAAAAATCTAGAAATCTTTTTTAGGAATTTTTTTTATAATTTATGCCTTGGTGTGTGTCATTTATAAACTCGGATTTATTTGATTTTTTTAGATTCGAGACAAGAACGGAAATAAATAAATAAAATAAAAATATGCATTTATTTCCGTAATTTTTATTTAAAAAAATGATTATGAAGAAAATTACAAAACAAAGCAGTTGCCTTAAGGCAACACTGAGTTACTGTTATACTTAGTTGTACTGTTATACTTACACTGAATTTAATCTGCACTGTGGCAAGATTTAAGTTTCAAAAGACGGAACTTTGTGAAGCAAATCTTGGATTTTGCTTGGCAGCCACATTTTTTACATGCATAATGGGTAAATGTAACACATTTCGGAAACTTTGTCCATCTTGTAGAACTAAGGCAACCTTGGTTCTTGGCTCATGGCTCTTGTAGCTTCTTCTTGTTTTCTTTGACAGGAGTTTCTTTTGCTCAGTATAGACCACGGTCTACAAATGCATGGTTATATTATAAAATTAATTCTCTGAATTCGGCAGACGATCGTATGGTATAGTTCTTGTGGTTTAAACTACTTGATAGAGAACTAACGTAAACTATGACAGAAATTTAACAATAAAATGCAGTATGTAAATTTTAAATGTAATGAATAATAAATTCATATGAATTTTTATGAACAATAACAGTATAAGATAATGATATTAATACTATATAAAATAAATAATATCGAAACAAATTTTAAAAGAAGAAATCAAATGAGAGCTGGCATTGTTAAAATGTTTGTAGTTAAACAGAATTTAGTAATAAAAGGGTGCAATAATTTAAAAAGAATACAATCTATTTCGGGATAATTGGAAAGGAAATTAACTTCGCGAATGTCAGAAAGTATCCCTTCCCAATATTAGCTGGATGAAGCTGGAGTTTCAAGGCATTCGATTTCAATTTTCCCTTTTTTATTTTGAATTATTCCTGTAAAATGCTAGATTTTAGGCTATGACTAAAATAATTTATATCATTTTCCAATTAAATATTTTAGGAAAAGCTTCTCTGTAGTTTATTAGGATTATAAATGTATTTTTACTGAACCGCTTTAAAGAAAATAGTTTGCATCATGAAGGAAGATATGCCATTTTTTGAACGAAATTAAGCGAGATGGTTTTGACAACCTCTCAAGACTCCGATCTCTACGTTACCACAATGTGGAAGTTTATATAGAATTATATACTATCACACAGTATAGTGGGATGCCAGCACAATTGCCGTCTTTAGGACTTTACCATGCTTCATACATTAGGCTGTCACCGACAATGCTTCTGTTAAAAATCGATTTGTTTTCCCTTGATTTACTTATTCAGCTAGTGCCCTGCCTGAATCAAAATTAATAAAAATTGAATCAGAAATAAAAGAAAGATATGGCTGATAATTTTTAGAAATGATTTATATATATATATATAAAAACTGTATTTAGGTACTTTTGAAGGATTTTTGAATCTCTTTATGGAGAAATTTAAATGACTGAACATATTTCTCTGTTAGCATTCATATTGAGATATAAATATTCTACACTACTGTAAACATCATAAAATGTTAGAATTAGTGCCTAATTAGTGTAACCGCGTGGTATTTTAAATTTGATTAGATGAATTTATCAATTTGATTATATTTAGATTGCCGATGTGTGACCTTATTTCGAATTCCCTTGCATTTATTCGCATTCCTAAATGCATATCTCATACAATAACAAAATCCTTTCATTCCTGAATTAAATTGAAGTGATTCTGTCTCTGTTTTAAATCCAAGATCTTTCCTCAACACAATACTGTGATTTATATTTCATGCCAAATGAAAATTCTGAGTAAATTTAATCTTTTATCACAGTAAATAAATAAAATACCTACTTGCATTTTAGGTAATGAATTCACTTTATTGAATTTGAAATAAACGGGAGGTTAGTATAATGTTTTGATTTGTATTTATTTTCAGTAAAAGTATGCATTCATAATGCTGAAAAGATTCATTAAGTGTCACGTAATGGAATATGTATTCAATACAAATGAATTGCTTTTGCGAGTATTGGATAAAATACTAATTAAATCTGATGTTGTTAACAATGCAGAATAATTTCACATAAAAGCATTGGAGAAAATTTTAATTGTGTATTTTTGATGTTTTTCTAGGATTCTCAGTCCATTTTAAAAGTTCCATTGAATAATTGGATTGCGTTGTACTCTTCCATTAATAAAAGTTTTTGTGGTTTTGATTTGTTTGATATTTCCCATTCAATTAAAATAAAAATAAATTTAAAAAAAACACAACTTTTTGATGATTTTCTCACTAAAAATGCATATACATTTATTTTGTAACTAAGCTTCATTGAGTAGATTTAATTAAAGTATTTATTCATTGCAATTTTTTTTTTTTGTAAATTTTATTTTATCTATTATTTAACAAATATTTTCAGTTTTTTTTTCTTTTGAAATCTTTGTAATTTGTTTGATACTTCTAATGATTTTTAAATATACTGTTTTAAACACATTTCTAGGGGTATTATACTATTACTATTATCATTTTTGTGTGGTGCCCTTTATTATAATAATGAAAAATTAAATTAACATTTTAAGCCCCTCCCCTTAAATCCCCCTGTACAATATGGAATCCGCCTTTTTTATAATATGGAATCCCCTTTTTAGCGCGTTTTTCACGTAGTGTAAAAAAAACGCTATTAGGACGCAAATTTCGTCCTCGTCTTCGTTCCATATTTTGTCGTACCTTTTTCTCAGCCAATAATTAACCGATTGACCTCGGGTTTTCGGCATTTGGTCGCATTTGTGCCCTAGATGAGCCGAATCATATTTAAATTTAATAATTAAAATTTTTTTTTTTAAATTAATTTTTTTTTTTAAGTATAGTACTACTTTTTGTTAGTAAAAAATTCATTAGTTGCATTATTGTAAAATACAACATGTGAAAAACGCGCTAAAATTACTTGGCCATGCCAATAATTGATATCTTGTTTTATAATATGGAAACATACCAATTTTTCCACGGATTTATAAAGTTGAACCCGTACCTCAAAGCGTTTGACTGAAGAGAAATGGAGACGAAAACATTTGCTAAAATCAAGCTTTTGAAAATGTTCATTTACTTATCATATTAAAAAATTGTATCTGATTTTTCAAAGATTATAACTGAATATTTTTTTAAAGAAAACATATCCAGCTATATATTTTACAAGTCTTAAGAACTACCAAAATATAATTATTATATATTATTTGAAAAACATCGATAAAAATTGATAACAATTGCATGCCATGTAAAATCAATGAAGAATTTCTTCTAAAAATACTCTTTAAGAAATAAAGTAGATAGTATTGAAATATATATATATTACAATTGTAGCAAAGAGAACGAATTTTATGTTTCTTTCTCTTATCAAGATTTTCCCTTTAATTCGGTATGATGCTTTTTGTTTTGAATGCGGTGTTAACAAAATTCAATATATTTTTTGTAAATAAAAAAACTTCTGAATGTTTTAAATATTCATTTAAGTATTACATATAAATTTAAAATTTCTTTAAAGCAACCAAAAATTATATTTTACGTTTTACAATTTATTCAAATTATTTAAAAACTTTAAAAAAGTTGGTTTACCGACTGGCTATGGAATTTCCATTCACCTTCTCAAGAAACAAATGTTCTTCAAACTATTCAATTCCAAAAAAATAATAAATAAATAAATAAATAAATGAAAGATAGTTATGTAAGATCCAGATGTTCATGTTTAAATTTTTCATTTTTTTTGTTCATCAGAAAAATTCGCTCTCATTGCATATGGATGCTGCTCACATAATTTTTCTTTTTTTCCGAATTATTTCGTCACTTCTTATATTTTATAAATAAAGCATATTTGGACTAGTAGCTTCTTTTAACTGAGATTCGAAAACATTTCGTAACACTAATTCGTGAATGTGAAGTCGACTTGGAAAATGCCATCTCTCGATTTTTATACTGATATAGAAGTGTAATTCCATTATTGAAACGGCAAGTATTGGAACTGATTTTGTCAGAGCAGATAACGTGAGTCATCTCCAAAACTCCCAAGCTCTTAGAACATTACAAACTGGTACCACTTGCACCACCCCTGAAGGTTTTTTAGGCGGGTTTTTTTAAGCTATATCTCCTCTCTAGAAGTTTATACAGTTGCAAATTTGCGTGGGGTAAAAAAAAACAGTCTATAACTCCAATTACGGAATAATAACGTATTTATTAATGGACGAGGACAAACAGATTACTACACGAAGACAAATCGATGTACATATTATAGCATATTATTTACAATAGTGGAAATCGGACATGTTATAAAGCACTTTGCAACACTTCTGTAACGATTTAGAAAAGTTCGACCCTTCTGGAAATTTCCACGTGGCCGTGTAAGAGACCTCATGCAAATTTCCAAAAGGGTCGATCCATGAGACTTCTAGATGGTTCTTTGACGATATAATCTGTCGCCAAATTCAGTACACAACAATGATATGTACCTTTTGTCTTTAACTCATCGGTGGTAGTAATTTGTCATTCCAAACAAAAGAAAAAAAACTATAAGTTAATTTTCTTTAAATAATTATTTTTTCTTAAGTCTAGCTTTCATCTCGCAGAATCTTTGCGAATTTTCTGAAATCGTCGTCCATTTGATCTTTAATTTTTTTGAATAAAGGCGTTCAATTTTAGAGGGTGGTACTTAAAAGCTGCTTTCATACCATAATTGTAAGACCTGTTACCAATTATATATTACGAAGCTTCAATAGAACTAATAGATTTAATTGTTTGTGTCGTGTAAGAAAGATTTCTAATCCCATTTTAAATTAGTTAAACTCTAAGTACTGGTTAATTATGTGAAGTATACATTTAAAAGAGATTACTTGAAAAGAAAAAATAATATTGTTTCTTTAAAGGGATATTATTAATAATTTGTTAACTGTGATGCCAGTTTTTCTAATTTTTATCATTTCTTATGCAGGCATTAATATTCCGATCGTACAATTGTTATTGTAACATGTGTGCTGCATTTTCAAATGTCTTTCAATTTTCGTGATTCCAATGTTTAAAAATTTTAATTACGTAAATCTATGTAAATTTGCAATTATTCATTAAATGTTTCACACCATTTTCCGAATCTAAATAAATACTTTTTACGTCGACTGATAAAGAACTGAACTGTAAATATTTGCTATTTAATGTTATCTAGTGACTTTTAATTTTATATTTCGAAAAGAAACTGTTTAACAATAGCAATTTTTATGAAATATTAAAAATTTTTACGATCGAGACAATTAATAATTAAAAATATATAGAGTTTCACTTAAAGACCATTACTTATATAATTAATATTTTTTTTACTTGTATTTCGATTATATGATGTTAAGTTCACTGTTTCAATGGCGTGCAGACACATAAATGCATATTTTTTTTCCCGTCTGAATAATTTCTGAAATATTCATTTAATGTTTTATGATGAATAAGAATGAATTATTTAGTAAAATATTATCGTGACAAATGTCCATTGGATATTATTCGTTCTGTAGTAAGGACAATTTTCTCAAATTACGATGTAGCAAAAATCTTTTTATACAATTGGGGAGAAAGAAAATGGACCCCCCTTTAGATGTGTCTCAATTGATTTTCCCTTTCCTGTTGTCAAGCATCATTAACTAGTAATAAATTATGAGTTAGAATTGTATTGCAGATGTATACATTAATTCTAGTACCGATATTTTTCTTTTAATTAATTTGAAGTTTTTAATTTTTCTCCTATTTTTTTATTTTATATATTTTTGAAATAAATCTGTTGATTTCTCGCAAATATGAAATATAAAAAAATGTATCATATTGTAGAAATTTTATTTTAGCAATTATAAGAAAATTTTTTATTAGCGATAAAAATTATAACTATCTCCAGAGCATTCACATATATAATTAATTTTCCCCATGTACGCTTAGCATAAGAATGTTACTAAATAAAACTTCAACAAATATTTTTATTGTTTTTCTGTAATGTATTGATATGTTTTGGCTTTATTGATTATTATTATTTTTAAACATTATTTACTTAGTTTTGCATTCGAATGATAGATTTTTGTGAAACTAAAATTTGTAGCCAGTGGTAACATTTTAGCATTTATTAATGTCACACTGCAAGATAGTGCCACCAGACAGATAATTTATAATGTTTTCTTCTGACGGAGGATCAGAAGCTACAGGGAAGTGAATCATTAGGCTGATTGAGGTCTGGTGCTCAACAAGATATGGGAATCTCTCCCAATGTTTTCGTTTTTCTTTGCGAAGTACATAGAACTGTATATAATTTAGTGGGTAGAAGAATGTCGATCTGCAGGATCTATAAGTTATATTAGCCCAGAGACGAATCATTTGTGCCTGTGAATGGTCACAAATTCTGAATTTTTATAGTATTGGTAATAATTATTCTGCATTGTGCTAAAATAAATGAATGAAATCATACGATAGTAATTTTTGCTTATTTTTAATCCTATCGTGTATTATTTTTTATATATCTCAAAAGCCACCAATTGGTTTCTAATTTATTTATGCAAGTATTTGTATTTACTGCGTAAACCTTTTCTTAAATATCGTTCTGTTATATTTATCGTAGTTGGAAATATTTCCAGGAATCAAAGCATAAATCATCAAACAGCCTTATGGTATAAAATATCCTTCAATTAAAAAAGATCATACCAAGATCTAGAGAGCAAATATTTCGAAATAAATTGAAATTCAAGCATGTGCTTTGTGAAGTAAAAGAAAGTCACAATAAAGAAAAGCAGAACTAATTAGATTGTTCTTCGATAACGCACCTGCCACAGGGAAGCTGGGAAATTCCTGTCGAGTGATCCTCCATTCGAAATCAAATAGAAAAGGAATATCAAAGAATGTTTTCTTCTGTTTTTCTTACCATGCATACCACTTTCGTTGGTTGTTTCAGTATAAATTCTTTTTTGTTGTTTGATGTCAGATTGTTTACATAGAAATGCTTGATTACGGATTTGTGTGTGAACAGTGTGGAATTAATGTAAATAATTCGCTATATAATGGGGATTTATGTAAATGTGCGTGATATTGGTTTTCACTTTTGTTTATTTGCTACTAATTTTATTAGTTGTCATGGAATAAATAATTTAATTCTCATATATATGTATAACGTTATCAAACTGGGCTGTTTATATAATTTTGCATATTAATTGACATTTGACGTTAGTTAATGCAATAATTATCTAAGAAGTCTTTTGTTGAAACGTTATTTGTAAATAAACATCTTGTGTTTCAACTATACTTAATAAATTATTTTAGGAATCATTATGTAATTATTTGTCTTCATCTTTGATATTATAATTCATACATTCATTCTGCAGCAAACGAAAATTTTGCGTACTTGTAAATTGCATATTTCATGCCTCCTTAATACTTTGGAATATCCTTTTTAAAATAATTGTTCTTTCTTTTTAACAATGGTGTGGTTGCTTGCATCATTCATTAATGCTTTTCAAGCCTATAACAGAACGATTGTTAATTCACATGCTGTATTAAAATATTTTATACAATATATATTTCAATTGAAATAAATATATGCTTGTATCTCCGTAATTTTCTGTTCTTTAGTTTATAGCTATCGTACTCTGTATTAGAATTGCTTTATATATCTCATAGTCGTAGGATATATTCAGTACAGTAAATTCTCTTCGTAAATCTATTTTTATGTAAATAGTAAATTAACTGGGCAGTCATAACGTTGTTTCTCAAATTTAAAATCCGTCATTTTTTCCAGGTATATATGCAGCTCAACAGTTCGAAATCAAACCAAGTAACATAGAGGTGAACCCAGGTGATACAGCTGTTCTAACCTGCAAGGTTCACAATCGACAAGGAGAGTGTGCCTGGTTGAAAGATGGTAAAGTGATGGGCAAGATCGACGCCAAGTACGAATTTTCGAGGGAGCCTCCAGATGGTGACTGCAGCATACGCATTCGCAATGCCAAGATTGAAGAGGATGATGGAATGTGGCAATGTCAAGTGACTCAGATAGCATTGACAGATCCCACCTTAACAGCACCGGAAGTAAAGTTCACTGTTAGAGGTAAATTGTGTTCAGATTCAATTTTTTCAAAGAATATCAACGTATAATTTAACTAGCAGCTTTGCTGAGTATTTCATGAATTTGTAAGGTGCATTCTTTTAAGGTTATTGTTATCTAAATCCTAGCATTAACCTTTTGATTGTATTGAAAAATATTCTTGCAATCCTCTCATATTGATTTAATATAAGAACATGATTTGTATTTCTGGAATGGATATATATATATATATATATATATATATATATCATTTACGTTCCTGTATCCACCTTGTCGCAGTTGATTTCCGCAAAACCCGTTCTTGGCAGTTTTCAACTCGACAAAAGTAGCACGTTTTTCAAGTTTCAATTCTGTAAGAGGCTAGTTTTTCAAAAATTGGAATTTCCTTTATGCATAACTTATTATTTTATGTATTAACTTATTGCCTATTCCATTCAATTCTTTTTGTAATATGACTTTTTTTCCCATTGTGACCATACGATTCCATTGCCTACTGTAGTAATTATCATAGTCAAAGCATTCTCAAACCTAGATTTAAAATGTGAATAAGGGGCATTTAAATTTTAAACGTAGGTTGAAACGTCATTTTCATGGCAGATTATCTGTGGCCTGTTGATAAATTGTTGAAAATTCGCTATGTCCAATATTATATAGTACTTTAGCTTCATTTCCTGGCTAGTAAAGCTGAAATGATGATCTTTGTTTTCGTAAAGAAATGCTATCACTTTGTAACTGCAAATTAACCTCATTAAATATAGTAAATTGTTAAATAAGTAAAAAAAAAATCTGATTTCCATTTGATTATTTTTTTTTAAAGTGCTGTCACTATCTGGTTTAATGACATTCACTATCACAGACACCCATTTACATCCCATAGACCTTTAAATTATTTTTTCGTTGACATAGACCCCCTGCAGATCGTCATACACCCATGGAGGGGAATATAGACCACTTCGGGAGAATCCATGGTATATAAATCGAAATTAATCGCCAATTTATCAAATTGTCAAAATAGAGAATTAAAAGTCAGATCTTTTCAAGAGGAAATTGTCCTCAATACAGATACACACTCAAATGTATTTGTATAAAATTTTATTATACATATATCTATTTAGAGTACTTATATAAGTTAAGATAAAGTTAATACTTTTTTTTAATCGAAATGTAAAGCGATATTCCCTGAATTTGAAGAAGCCCTGCCGCACCGAATTTTAACTTTTATAGATTACCATCCGGATTTCGGTGGTTTTCTCCAAACGGAACTCGCACCCCCTCGCTAATACATTGTCACTTAAGCTCATTTCCGAAGAGGATCCTATTACACCGCTCAGATACTTGCAAATTAACTCTATCGGAGTCAACCGCCTCTCATTTAGCATGCATAAAACCGCGCATGATCCAATTTAAGTAGGGGGGTGGACGGTTAAAAAAACTGCACCCCATCTTTCTCCTAAAGGCTCACCAAACTATCATCATTATCATTATGTCATTGAAGATCCGCTATTGCTTATTCATACAACGCAGAGGAAGAGTTTCCGAAGATAGGGTTTGGGGGGAGGAAGTATGGGGTGGATTAGGGGGTGGAATAACAACAGTTGTTTGATAAATGACTCTGAGAACTCCCATCGACGAAGCACAACTTTGCGCCCCATTAAAACATGCAAATTATTCATTCTCCTGCGTAAGAAAGTAGTCCCACTTTTAGGAAATTTTTAGGAAGTGATTGATGGTTTTGCATGCTATACTTTAAAAGGATGTTCGGTGCGGAAAGTGTATTTAGGATTTTGGTTGAGGTCTACGGAGCTTTTATGTACCAAATCATAAAGAGTATGTATGGTTCTTTAAAAGAAATTGATCAATTTAGTCATGTTCAGTAGAGTTTTGTGTTAACATCCATTTATTTAAGATGGAGGTGGTCGTTTGAGTTAGTTAAGAATAGTGAAAAAATAGTATTACGTGAGGAAATCATTACTTAAACTTTTGAATGATGTTTATGTGCTTAAGAATATTATTTTACGCGATGAATTTTGTATCATTCATTTTTCTACGGCTAGAAAAAGTGTGTTTTTTTTTTGCAATTTGTTATTTTTTTTATTTTGTGCGATACTTGAATGAATAAATGTGTCATAATGGTTATTTTTGATAAATAGCACTTTGCTGATAGAAAAGAGCAATTCAGCCCTGCTCCCCCCCCCCCTTCCATTTATTAAACGTATCCATTTTGAATTAAACATTTTAGTATTAATGAATGACAACGTGTTTTACAAAATTCGCAAACCTTCCAAGAACATTTGCATTCTTTTTGATCGCTAGTGTTAATAATTTTCTTATTTTTCCGATTCATTCTCAATGAAAACTACGAATTCTTTTGAAGTTTATAATCCCCATTATTTTAAATATTTATATTTCTTAAATATTTACATTTACTAAAGTTATTATTTTTTTTTTTTTGGAAATTATTTTTTCAATGAAAGAAGGGAAAAAACACATGCATGCACAAAAATTTAAAAAAAATAGGGTTTTTTTTTGGAAAAAATGTTTAATATTTTACCAACATAAATTTAATTGTTTTATTGTTATAATGTTTTGAACTGGATTTTTTTAAAAATTTTAATATGTTTTTCAGTTTTTGTTTTTTGTATGGAAGTTGAAAACATGTTTTCATCTTAAAGTAAAACTAAGCACTGAATAATTCTTTTCATCATTTCTGCACTTGTATCGATTGGAATTTTGTCGGAAAAAAATTCAAGTTATTAAAGCCTAAATAAAGTAAATGAAAAGTGATTTAAGATTATGAGTCAAAGAAAGTATGAAGAATAAAAAATATAACCTTTATTGAATTTTAAAGTATTAAAAAGTTTTTTAAAAAAACATCATTAATAAATATAATTGCATGCTTTTCAAAACGTAGCCAGGATAATTGTTAAAAAAATTATATCTTCTAATTAATGAACATTTTAATTATCTTGAATAAAAGTCTGTTTCAAATTGAAATGTCTATGCTGATTTTAAATACTTCTGTATGTACATAATTTTAATGTTTTAGATATTAAAAAGAGAAATTTGAAACACAATTACACCATTCTCCTAGCCCTTTTAAAACTCTATCACTTCAGTTATTAATTTTCAAAATCATCCTTATATGTACCCTTTTTTATAGTACAGTTTTGTTTAAAATTTAGTTTCACATCTATAAATTGCCAATTACCATTTTTCAGTTGAGACAGTTTTATTTCTCTTCTTTACTGCAGTTTAGTGATAGTGAGAAACAAATAAAAATTCCTTTTTATCGAAATCTGTAACTTTTATTTTAATATCACAGCATTACATTGTCTCATATTTTTCCTTTTTGTTCGTACGTAGCTAAAGAAATGAATACATTATAGAACTGTGTGTAACGCAATAATACTATCTTTCTCCATAAAAGTGGCTTTATTAACGTTGAGTACTCGTGTAGAGGCAGCTATAAATTCGCATTTTATTACCTTATCCACGAAAACAGCACTTACGGTTGGATATTAACTGATATTAGATATCATTCTGTAATCCAATCATGGAAGGAGAAACAAATAGCATGTTATTAGGGTTTTGAGAGATGACTTTGTAAAAATGCTTTTATTAAATTTGCCGCACAATGGCGTAAGATATTGATTAGTAGGATACTTGATTTTTGCATCGAATTATTTAGCTGAGATAGAGGGTATGCCATGGAAATATTGAAATTTTAAGTGGTTCTACTTTATTTATTTGTACTGGAGTTTAATCAGGGAAATGCCGAATTTTTTCTTGAAATATTTTAACAGTATACCTGTAATAGAGTTTATGCTAAGAGGATTGTGAAATTATAAAGGGTATACTTATAGAAAATTATTTTAAAACTCCACAATAATATTGCCTTTTCCTTTGAATAGCATCAATATCTTTTCTGTGTTATGATTCATTGAAATGTAAAAGTCGTCAGATTATATGTAGCATTGTGTTACGGCTCTTGTCATAATAACTCTTAACTGTCTGTTCCAAGCAGAAAAGCGCCCTCTAGCGATCACACGATTTCAATGCAGGCCAAACGAGGAAGGAATGTGTTTATTTGGAAAACTCGCCCATGTTCTTTGTCCATAGTTTTGCTATGGTATTTGTTTTGTCTCTTAATACCCTAATCCAAAATAAAAATAATAATAAAAAAATATTGCACTAAAAGTGACTAAATTGTACCCAATCTCGAATCTGCAATATTTGTCTCATTAACACCTAAAGTTGCGCATCATGTGTTCGACATTTCTAAAAATTACTCAATTTCATTTCATTTAATATTTCTTTAAAAATTAAGAACAGCGCATGAAGCATTAATAGCAATCATCTTGAAATCCTCTGGATGAATTTGATTATTTATCAAGAGGATTTGTATACATTATTTGTTAAAGAAAACTTGTTTATCAAAAATTAAGTAATAAAAATCATGTAAACTTGATCATGAATGAACTAAAATATGGTTTCATGTATTAGTTGTTTTTGCATACTTTGTTTATAAATCTGTTTCTTAAAATGGTGAAGACAACACCGTGCTATTCGGGAAAAAACATAACAACCTGTATAAGTTAATCGTAGAAAAACTTTATGGACTAGATAATATATAAATTAAATAATTTAACTTGCAAAACATGGACTTAACATTGCAAAAAGTATAAGTGTTTCATTTTTTTAGGAATTTACTCTTTCATTCTTTCAAAGTAAATACAAAACTATGAAAATAAATATGACAATATAAAATAATACAAGTGTAGTAAACATTGAAGATATATTGATTAGTTTGAATAAATATTTTCTGAAAATAGTATTTACGTTTATTTGTAAAAACATTGTTTATCATTGCATTTTGCTCAGCTAATTTCTTAAAAAAACTTAGCAAAAATTGTGACCATCTATTTTTAGTCACTGTATGTTGTGTTTTGAGTTTTTGTTGACATTGCAAAAAAAAAAAAATTAAATAAAATTTACAACTCATTCAATAAGTTTCTGTTTATATTCACATTCAATGATTTTTCATCCTTTGTAAACAATTTTTAAATATAAATTCATTTTATATTCATAAAATGAATTTTTTTTGAAGTACCTATTTTGATTTATACATTTCCTTGAAGTCTCCTCCCCCCTAATTTATTTTGGTACTTGTTTGATAAAGAAAATTTAATCATCGAGGAAGGATTGTCTGACTACAATTGATCAGAATTTTTTTCCCCATTGATATTGAAAACATTGCATTGTAGTGAATGAATAGTTTATATATATATAATGCCACGCACTAGAATGAATTTTCTTTGACACAGAAAAACGAAACACACACACTTTTTATTTCCCCCCGCATTTTTAAAAACTTATCAGATATATTTACGTTATAAGTAAACAAAAATAGAGTATTTTATAATAAGGCAAAATTTATTAAAAAATTAAATTTAGTATCAGAGGAATATGGAAAAATCCTCTGAATGCAGCAAATCCCCGAAAAATTAGGGGAAGGATGCTATATTCTGAGTTGAAAAGTTTTCTTCAAGTTGGATAATTTGTTGTATTGCGTAATTATTATTTTTATAACAACTTAATAATTTGTAATCTCTCTCAAATTTTCACATTTAATAAATACTGCAAAAACATTCATTCTTTGTGAAATACATGTATTACTACTTTCGTCCAAGTACTATACCGTCGACAGATTTCGCCAAATGAAAAGACATCGAATTCAAAAATGAAAAAAAAAGTGTCGCCAAATGTTGTCACCGTTATTATTGTGTTCGAACTTGCGTGGGTGACTGTGGTAGTCTAGTGTTCAAGGTACCGAATCGTGGCTGGCATGTCATGAGTTCGAGCCCAGTACAACTAAAAACCCGCCGTTCGAGCGATGCACATTAAATCTGCCGAGAGCTCAAACATCCTCTCGTTGGTGTGGTAGTTAGGAGAGGGGAGTTCCGTCGTCGTCACTTGACCATAGTTCAAAATTACCGAGGTCCGCCGCCAAAAGCTGGGCAATGCGGCGTTAAAATTCACTCACTTGTACTTGCGCGGTAAGGTTTCCACTATAGGCTATATATCTTGGCTCTTTGGCGGTATTTTTTGATTTGACGAAATATTTTGGCTCATGGGTATAATTTTGTAAAATATTACGTAGAATATTACATTCAAAACAGCTGTAAAAATGTAATATTGTGCATAATTATAACAGGTTACGACTTATAATCAAAGTTACTAAAATTTAGATATTATATCGATAGTTTAAATATTAGAATGTTACTGAAAATCAAAATGCTTCTTGGGCAAATCTTAAAATTACAGACAAGTACACATTTGATGGCTAGTGGATTGCATACAGCTGTAAGTCAATTGGCTCTTTTCCTGTCCAAATAGTTGCTTTGTCAACTTATATGTATTTAAACAAAAAATATTCAACCCTTTTTAAACCAGTTAAAATATTTTGTGGAATTTGTCGTTTCAGAGCCACCTGTGCCTCCCAAGATCGAAGACAACACCAATCTTCTTCCCGCCGGTGATCCGTACCCCACTCAAGCTGGTAAGCCTAAGAGGTTGCACTGCATTTCCAGGAAGGGGAATCCTCCCGCAAAACTGAAATGGTTTATTGAAGACACGGATATCACCAGCATGTCTAATCAGACTAATAACACAGATGTCGACAAGCCGAAGACGTGGCAGGCGGTCAGCGTTCTGGACTACGTTTTCCAAAAGGATCACAATGGCAAAATGCTGAAATGTGTGGCCATTCATGCTGCTTATGAAACTCTCACTAAAGAAATCAGAATTCCTTTGGAAGTTTTATGTAAGTACAAAAAATAGAACTACCTATATTATATAATTTGTGTCTGCAAAGACTATAATTAATTTATTTTTTCAAAGACAGATTTGAATAAAATTGATAGACTAGAAAGCACAAACTGTTTCTCCACATTTCCTACTATTAGCTCGCACTCTCTCTATATTTATCTTGTTCAAATTTTCAATCGTTAATAAAATACATTTTAAAGCACTCAATTGAGCTTGAATTTTATATACACGATTAATTTGGATGACAATACAGAAATTTTATTATAATTAATAAAAATTTATTGATTAAAACTAATTAATTCAAAGAATTACAAATACAGCGACGTTGACATCATTTTTGGTGACTTGTGTCAAAACTTGAAAAGGGGTTTTCTCACATTTTAAAGCTCTCATTTGAGCTGAAATTGTCTATACACTATTATTTGGGAAAATAATTCCATAATTTAATTATAATTAATTTAAATTAATTGACTGAAATTAATTATTTAAAGAATTACACATACAGTCACGTTGGTTTCCTTTTTAGCGAATGGGGTCAAATCTTCAAAATATTTTTTTTCCTCACGTTTCAAAGCTGAACAGTTGAACTGGAATTTTATATACACGATTGGTTTGGATGACAATACGATAGTTTAATGATAATTAATAAAAATTAATTGCCACTTGATGTTATGATTCTGTCATATTATATACACATTTATATTAATTGTAACTATTTAATAAAAAGTAACTAACATAAATATTTTTTTGTTGATCTAAGTTGGAATTGACTTATTTTTTTTTATATATTACTTGTTTCTTCTAAATTCTAATTTTCTGAAATCCTTTTCAAGTTTATGTTATGAAAGGAGACAGTTCTACGTAGTTATTTTAATACAGAATTTATTACGTCCATGTATACTTTTGTAACTATTCATACTAACTGGTTCGGTAAATTAGGAGTGTGTTTTGTGAGAGTAAATTGGAAGTAGATTGGTTAAAGAAAGAACAGTATATCATATTTTAAAAGTTTAAATGCAATATTAAAAAATTTGTCGTATAAAATACTTTATATATTTTGAATATTCACAATTTAGAAAAATTTTAAACTTATGTCTAGAATTTGATTGCTATTGAACTTTAAAAATTGATAGTTATTCTGAATGCTCGCACACACATACACACACAATTTTTTGCTAATTCATTTAGAATGCATATGGCAATGATACCGCAGATAATGAAATTATTTTAGAGTAAGACATTTGTTGAAAAGTAATGTTTAATTTATCAAGCGTATTTTAATATATTGTGGAAAGGATACAATTTTAACTCCCAATTCAAAAATTGATTATTTTATTTTTGTCTACTGATCTGAATTATTTTTTAATTACATTTTAAAATTCCACGAAAGATTTATCTGAATTCAAAAGTTATTTTTCAGTTCTTTTTCCATGATTTTTCTCACCCCACTTTAATAAACTTTTCACACTTTTTTGTCCTTCATATATTTTCGAATTTTTATGCATTGTTAAAGCTTCTTTCATTCTAAGTTTAATGTTTCTTACTCCAATGCATATTTTTAATTTATGAATTCTTCTTTTGACTACTTTACCAAATATATAAGGGAAAAAATTTAAAACCTCTCCCCATCCCTTTAAAAGAAATTTTTTTTAAAAAGGAAAAAACTGATCATAAAGGCGAACCTTTTTTATTCAAGTTCATGTATTTGATAAATAATAAAATAATATATCATTCTTATCTTGAAATATGATCATGAATTAACGCCGGTAGACTGTCAAATGGTCCCTCAAAAGGCGGATAAATATTATTTTAAAAATTCACTGGTCATACCATGTAAGACTTAAAAATACCAGTAATTTATCATTTTACAAGAAGAAAAAAATACTTACTAATCCTTAAAAACCAACCCTAGACACTCCCGATCTTTCGGAAAGAAAATAGACTTTTCTTTTCTTTGTACAGTTTAATGCAATATTTTTTTTCACTTTGTCACGGTCTTCTGAATGACGTACGTGGACTAAGGATGCTCGATAAGTACAACGATATATATCCCCCCGATCTTTGTTTAGGTGTAACAAATAAAAAAAGGGAGAAAAGAAAATGTTTGTGAGAGCAGAGGCACATCTTGGATAAACACCAGAAGATCTATGAGACTCTTTATTTTATTGCTATCAACGTTATAGTGTCTAAAAGCCTGTTAGACATTTATACCATAGAAAGAAAGACAAGATATTATTTAAAATTTAATATATGAAGTGTGACATCTTAAGCATAGTCTTTTGAAAGCATTGAAGTTAAACAATGCTTTGCGATTACTTAAAAAGCTGTTATATCGGTTTTGAAGATTTGAATTGGGATTTTATTCATTTGCAATTTTTTTCTCATATGCATTTATCTCCTTAATTACTTATTTTAAAGGGAAAACAGAGTAAAATGTTTTTAAAATTGTCTTCTTATATTATTAACTTTTGCAATTATTAAATGTTGGATTCATAATAATAACTAGTAATAATATATTATGTATTAATCCTTATGATAGAAATACACAAATATTAATCAAACTTTAAGAACAACAAATTACAGTGGAGTGAGCTCAGAATTCAATTATGAACGACGGAACGCTGACTGAAACCACGGGAATAACGCATACAATCAAACTACGCTTTTAAATCTAATCTATAAAAATCACAGACCTGATATCTCTTTAAGACAGGATTCTTGATTACTTGAAGAATCTATAGAGCGGTTTCAATCCTTGATATCTTCAGTTACGTCCGAACCGAATTAATGAATCTTTTTCAATAATCTTCCTTCAGCTAACAAACTTCCCTTAGTTAAACTAATCTCCTAGAATCACCTTCTTAATCAATCACGTAGTTAACTCCTCTATCAAAACACGTAGTCATCCTCATCTCTTCATTTCATTTCTCCCTTTTATATCTCTTTCGAACTCGCTAAACCGAAATTATCTTGTTTGCATAAGTCACACTTTTAGCTCTCAGCGGGATTGGTTAAAATAAATACAATTTAAAGAATTGAAAAGTAAAGTAACGCGAAATAGAACTTTACGATTTGCAATTTTAAAATAAGGTATTAGTTTCACTCGACACGCCATGTAAAATGATCAGGGATGTTGATAGAATTAATATGTTTTTGAATAATATAAATAATTTAAAATGAGAGAGAAATAAATTATTCTCTGAATATTCGTTCGATTTTATATGCAATAATTCTTTATTTAAATATTCTTTTGAGAGGTTTTCTGTAATTTACGATGGTCTTGATCCCTCCAAGGCGTCACGTGTGATAATTTGTTCTTTTAGTTTACACACCTAACGGGAAATAACATTTTAACCACAACTGCATATCTTTGAAAATTGCCGCACTGAGACATTTCAAAGTGAGAGGATGCTCTGTTGCACCGTCCATGTATTCTGATCCATGTTGTAAATAACGAAAAACATATGATTGTCGATTATTTGAGCCGCTTCCGGTTGGAAAAAGTGTAAAAGATGAGATTTCTAGTCTCTCTGCACTTCCAACCAATAAAACCCCCTGGTCTTATCAACATAAAATTATTCCGGAGAATGTTTTAAATAATTCCCCTTAATTAACCGGTATTCCGTATTAAGTATAGAAAACACAAAGTGTTTCTCTATACTGCTGTTGTGCGTCCCATCATAGCCTATGCTTGTCCTGTGTGTGGGATACGCCTCTAAAAGTAATAGCAATATTCTAGATACTCTTCAAAATTCTACTATCCAAATGATCGTAAAAACCACCGTTATACGTGAAACGATGATATCCAGAAAAAGCCATTAAAATTAATAATTTTAAATCTCGCATTCAAAATATAGCTCTAAGATTTTCTTTAACTCTCTACTTCATACTGAAAATCTAAATATGTTAAATTTTCATGACTACAATCCTAATGTTAACTCTAAAAGACCGAGAAGCATACTTCTGGATTCATATAATCTACCTTAACTTTCAATTTAATAGTGCATTTTTTATTTTATTCCACATTTATTTTGGTATATCTTTAACTTTTAATTTTTGAATCTGTATCTCTCACTACTCCTTGCTACTATATACTATTTAACTAGACTTAGATCCAATCAGAGATTGACCACTCAGCTCTCTCCCATGCACCCGAAATTTCCTCATCAGGATGAACTTTTTCCGAAAGATTGGCTCACACAAACAGGAACCTCCGTCTCCCAGCATAAAAAAGAATACTGGATTCCACATATATCTCCAGATATGCCATTAAGGCTACAAGCGGCCCATATGCCCAGTTGTAGCACCGTAGGCATCGTTACATAAAACTGTGCTGCTTTCTCCAAAGCACTGGTACAATACTCCAGTCTTTGCTACCATCATCCTCTCTTCCACTGCTCAAATCAAAAACTTTTTTTTGTATAGAAGCAAAATTAATACTTTTTTTTGCAAGACACATTGAAATACTTTAAAGATAGGGGCCGGAGAGCGACTGTGTGATCCAACTTCCCCATGAACTCACGTCAATGTAAAAGAGAACGATTTTGTCCATTGTCGTAAGTCCGTGTGTGTTTGTTTTGTCACGTTGTGTAATCATCAGTAAAATATGGAACTAGAATTTTAAAAAAAATGTCTTATCACTTATCTGCTTCCAGATAGAGATGCCTCAGTAGCATATTTATTTCCATTTGAATCGCTGTATATAAGAGACGATTTCATTTGAATATTAAAACAATTTACAAGGATAATCTTAATTTTGTTGCAGTCGTTGAAAAATATGAGGATACATCGTAGTATTTTGAATTTTAATCAGGTTATTACATAAATGACAAAACACACTGCAAAATCACAAGGATGAGGGATAAAAGTGTTAATTTTTTCGTTCTGGAGATCTCAACTTTTATAGCTTCTTGAACCGGAAGTTTTGAGAATCATATGATTTCCGTTCATGAATACTTTCGTTTGTCAGATTAATTGGATGATACAATATTGCATCAACTTATTTTTAAAAGTTTGAACATGGCAGTTTTTGCAGAGATAAAGCTGCAATTAAATGGATATTCTCCATTAGGCGAAAGAAAAACTACACTAAATAAAAATTAATTAATTAATCTCCTCGAGATAAAATTTAAATGGTGAATCTTTGCATATGTGTGCAATTGTATATTGCATATATATACAATTATTTATTGAATTCCTGCTGTTATAAAATATATATTTTTTCCATGCTCTATAGCTAAGAAAAATTACAACCCCGTGAAACATGTTTACATTTCTTTTCAAGAAATAATATTTCAATGCAATTTCAGGATTTCGTTTTTTTTTCAATTTTTCAGAGAAATGCAATTGGTCTTTAGTTTTATTTTACGCCACCGCAATTCGTAATGAGCATATAATGAAATAAAGTAATACTATTAGCGTGATTCAAAATTGCGCATAAATGCCAATGACCATCAAAAATTAATTAATACACATGCATGAAAAACTAATAATATATGTTGATCCTTTTCTCGACATAAAATGAACATTTAACATTTTAATTTAACTTTTATCTACAGCTTTCGTTAGATCAAATATCCATCTTAGTATAACACCACTTCAATCACGTCACAGCTCCATAGAAATCGATAAATTTAATAAGTGTTCCAAAACTTTCTATGGAGTGCTCTGAAAACTTCTTAGTTTGTTCTTGATATTTCTAATAACCATCCTGATCTCGAAAATAAAAATGTACTCTATTCTGTCAATGTTGGAAAACACTTTACCGTAACCCTTAAGCGACTTTCACGAACAAAAGATGTGTTAGAAAGTATGACTACATAATGCAAGACCATCTGGAATTGTGAGACTTTTATTAAACTAATCGACCGTAAATAAGATGACATTAAAGTTATAATCCCGTGCCTTCAAAAGAGGAAAATGACGGAGAAACTAAAAGGAAGAAAGTTTATGAGGACCCCATCTTGTAATAAATAAGGATGGAATCTGTTTCAAAGAAGTAACTAATAATAGTTTATTAAATAAATTTTTATAATTGCGAGTTAATTAAAAATGTTACAAAAATTCTGTATTTTGTATTTATGTTCTTGGCTACCGAAAAAATTTATCTTGGTATGAAATACAGAAAATTCGAAATATTCATATGTTGAATTATAACGATAAAACGTATTATTTTAAGAAATTAACATCTGTATTTAAACCTAGGAAAAGAGTGGGAGAGAAGTGCTGATTCATATAGAAAAAATAACCTTACGAAAAAGAATTTATTATATACTTTTGTAACAGAAAGCTAAAATAGAACAATTATTGTCTTATTTTTGTGGAAATTGTTTCTCTTCATCGACAATTTGTTTTGTTTAAAATGTTTTCTAAAAATTGTACTTTAATGTAATACCATGATTTTTTATTGCTTGTAATATGTGCTTAAATTGTCAATGTGTTATGTGTGAATGTTTTTACTCATAAATGTAGTTTTATAATTATATTCAAAAATTAGTGTACATAATTCGTTAAAATTTAAATGCTTTGTGAATAATTTCTTCTTTATTGTGTCGAAAAGAGCAGTTTCTTTCAAACAATAAACATTATTAAAATTAAAAAAAAATATTTTTAAAGAAAAATGATTTAGTGATATAATTTTAGTAATTTATAATATAAATTTTACCTTGCATAATTTTTCTTTTCCATTTAAATAAAGGCTGTTTAATATTTAAATATATTTTTGTGCCACAATTAAATGCTGGAAATTTAAGTATGAACATTTTCCCACATTTTTATTGAAAATTAAAGTAATTTGTAAAATCTTTTTTTCCCCCAAAGTTTTTTTTTGTTTGTATTTTTTAAAAAAATTTTATTTAAAAAAATCAATCGTTTTAAATTTGGTCTCCTATTGTAAGCAAATCTAGGGATTATCTTAAGAATTATTTCATAAGGAAATATTAACAAGAATGTAAGATTTATATAGTACTGTGCTCAAATATTGTTTGGAAAACACTTGAGCGTTTGTTTTTAAATTGTTTTAATTATCATACCATAATTACTGCTCATTGAGAGCTATTGTATCATGCATCAGATTAAACATATTTTATCAAATAAAAACTAAAACTCAAAGCTCGTGAAAGTATTTATGGAAATAAATAACTCAATCTCTAAAACGCACCCCTTCTGAAACATCCGTATTACACCTACATCTCGAAGAAATTATTCCATCGACAACATTTTTTTTTTTAACTTGGGAAACGATTTTCCGTCACTTAGGCCATTTCCTTACATTTTCCTGTTACACGGTCCAATGCCACATTTAAATCGCATTTAAAACGTCATATGTATGCGACAGATGCATGGATTTCGCTTACTTTTCCGATATTATGTCGCACGGTGCATTTATACCGGTTTTTATTGCTTTTCCGTACCTAAGTTGTGCGAGAAATCTGTGTATGAAGTAGATTAAGGAGGTAAAAATGTACCGTGTACATATATTTTCGGTAATATGGATATTTCTGGGCATTTTAAATGCTGTTTTATATTCACTGTTTATTGCTGCGTGGACCTTGTGATATTTTATGGGTAAAACCCAGGAGTTTTTCTTTTTTGTTTTGTTTTTCTTTCATTTTTTTGCTTACGCAGCCCTCGGAAAAATCAACAAATAAGACTGATGCCAGTTGCAATTTCTTCGGGATTTGGATTACTGCAGTGTTGTTTCGTATTTTTTGCCGAATTTTCTTTCGAGTCCTGATGCAGTCAGAATAATAACGGTCAAAAATATATATTTGAAAATCTTATGTTGTTTCATCTTTTCTTTCTCCATTTCTACGTTTATATTTTCTGTCTATACCCCTTGGAAAAGGAACAGCTGTTGTTGAAAAGTCTCTCGAATATTGAAGGCTCAAGCTACCAAAATATAAGGAATAATAAGGTGATTTTGACGGTAGGATATTGTTTACATGCTCTTGCTATTGTGTATTTTAATAATTCCAAGGCGCGTGAAGTGTAAGTCCATAAAAAGTAAAATATAACCTAAACCTATTTTAAAATAAAAATTATACTCAGTAAATGAGCTGATATATATAATATTTAGAACGCATGTTTAACTTGTACAGTTAAATTCTCTCACAATTGAATGAAATCTATTGTTGCGTTTAAATTTTCTTTTAGCGATATTCTAACAATCGCCGGCTGGGTGGCGTGGTTGGTTTGTAACTGGACTTCTTCACCCAAGGTTGCGGGTTCGACCCCGGCCCAAGTCGGTGGATTTTCTTGATGCAGAAAATCGACAGCGGCTATGTCGTATGATTATACGGCATGTCAAAGATCCTTAGAGTGTCTGTTTGGCTTGGATGTTCTCGGCAAAATTAAATCCTAGTACAAAGTTCGCATCGTCAAAAGTTCAGGTCTCTCTGTGTGTGGAGAAAACTGGGCGTCAAAATTGCTTGCTGTATTTGGTATCGCATATATTGTGCAGCGCTAAAAAGTGGTACCAGCTCCTGGGGATTGTACTAGGTCTGCAAAGGTTTAAAATACCAAAAATGCGCAGCCCCATTGGAAAAAAATATTTTAACAATCAAGAATAAATAAAAATTCTTAATCATTGTGTTTTTATACCCCCCCCCCCCCCCCAATGTTGTCATTCTAGTATTTATACTGTGATTTAATTTTGCTTTGAAATCGGTTAGTTTTTATTAATAGTATTTTTTCTAATTTATTCTACACATAAATTGCATACTTGCTTTTTTTTTTAAATCTCAATGAAGTTGGATTTTAGAATATTTTTTTGATTTTCTCTCCTCATTTTAACTCTGGAAGGGCTTTGGTTTTTTCTTTAATCGGTATATCTGAATTCTATTCTTATGATAACTCCAAGAACGTTTTCAAAAATCCCCTATTTTAAATTTGTTTAATGACTTTTAAAACTATGTTGGGGATTCGTTGTAGCCAAGTGGTCACGTTTATGGACTCGTGACTAGCGTGTGATGACCCACCTTGTAGAGAGCCAAATGCAGGTTAAATCTGTGGCGTTGTCTGAATGTCCGGAAAGGGTGGTGGTCATCCTCGTCAAATGACCATGGTTCAAAATTACGATATTCTTTGCCGAAAGCCCTTGTGTTGCCTTACAGGATGACGTCTATAACAAACACTCACTCACTTTGAAGTTATGTTTGGTATTTTTAAAAGTGAGTGTGTTCATATTTTATATCAAAGAAATTCATAATGCTCAATCGCAAAACAATCATTTTTTAAAAATTTGTTTTGAAATGTCATGTAATGAAAATTCATGAGCAAAAATATTTTCTTAAATTGCCCAAAGGTTTTCAGCAATATCGAAATGTCAAAAACATATTTCTTCTTTCTTTCTCTTTTTTCGATCTTATCAGATTAGGATTTTTTGAATCATAAATAACTTTAAAATAAAACTCCATTGAAGATTTTTCTTTGTGAAATGTATTGAAAAAATATTAGAGATCTGACATTTTTATATTTCTGTAAGGCAGTAAATATCTATCATGCGCAAACTTTTGAAGTTATTTTCGTGAAAAGATACTCATTAACGAACTGGATGCTCATAAATTATTGAATTTACTGCTATGTAATGCAATAAAAAATCAATCCCAGAAAATAAAAGTACGTTTAATTTTCTAAAAGGCAATAATTGAATTATACAATTTCTAAGCGATTTTATTTATGTGGCTCGCATACAAAATCCAGACAATGTCAATTTCAATCTATAACTCATATAAAATCTAGACACTGTAAATTTCAATTCAAGATAGTTTTTCTTTCAGTATCTTTTATAAATATGTGCTTTTGAAATTACTTGTTCCTTTTAGGAGTGTAGCAAATATAACTTTGCAATAACCTTACTGGAAAAGCTCAGCGAGTTAATATTTCAAGATGTAGTACGTCTGAAAATAACTATTCGAACCGTCTCATGCACATTAAAAAAAGTTTCCATATTCTAACTGATGTCTTTCTCGTGGTGAGCTTCAAAACATTACATTTTATTTATTTTGTTATCTGACTCGTTTTTTCTGCACATTACATAAACATTTTGGACATGTATACTTATTGAACGGGAACATTGGCGTAGCTAGTTCAGAGTGGACCCTGTAACAAAATTTTTTCGGTGCCCCATTTCACATATGAGAGCTCTGTTAATAGGACTGTAGTTGTCGTGTTAGGTACGGTATCATTGATACTGCGGTAGCTACGCCCCTGAAAGGGAAATAGTGTTTTTTCTTCAAAAATTATCTTGAAAGTAATGTATTTGTATTAAAATACTGGCGCAATTTGCAGAATGTAAAGAATCATGCACTAATAAGTGCCAAATTTCCTCGCGAATTTCATTAATTTTTCTTATTCATTCTACAATTTATGCATTTTTTTTTCCATTCAGAACATTTATAAACCCCGTGCACCACACAATGTATAACACGAAGGCTTACAACACAAAGGGAAGAAGGAAGGATTACAACACAAACATCCATGCCTTTTCCAGGATTTGAACCCAGGCCCTACGGCACCGCAGTCAGCGTCACTAGCCACTATACCAGATGGGCGGCAATTTATGCATTAAAACCGAAATATTGTTTCCCTTTTAAATAAGGCTGCAGATTAGAAATTACCATTGTACACCTAGTACATCCACGGGAGTTGGTATCACTTTTTAGTGTCGCACCATATAGTTGCATACCAATTGCCACAACGTGAATTTGGCACCCAGATTTCTGCCCAGAGAGATGCATCTGACAACTGTGCTCTGGAGATGCGACATTGCACTAGGAATTTCATTTTGTGGAGAGCATCCAAGCCAAACCATTACTCTAGGGATTTTTAACATATCGCATAATCATACGATATGGACATTGTTGATTTTTTGCATCATGAATATCCACCTGCTTGGGCTAGGGTCGAACCCGCAAACTTGGGCTTACAAGGCAAGCACCTAGCCAACTACCCCACCCAGCCGGCGGAACCCAAATATTTATTTAAATAAAAACAAATATTTTTCTTATTTAATTATAATTAAGTGAAAAAAATAATCATATATTACTTATTTTCGATAGCAATTAAATAAACTTAAAAAAAACTGTAATTTCTCTCACAGTAATTATATAAAAATGAATATTTTAATTTTTTTCATTCTTGTCAATTAAAAACAAAATCTCATATAAAATAACGTAAATAATTATATACTATCAGTGATACATTCCTTAGTTCATTAAAATTAATATTCAAATAAAATAAGAAAAAAATATTTTCCCCTACTTCTTTACGTTAACTATTGGCTAGTGATTTCAAATTTTTGTTGTTTCCATGCGTGAAAAATGAATATTTCCTTTATAATTACATTTTTTTTAGGAATACAATTACCAAATTTGCTATTTTGTAACTATTTAATTTTTCTTTTTTTTTGGTTCTAAAGCATTAAATCGGATTATTTTTATTCATTTACTTTTTACGTTAATTGAATATTTTTTCCCCTCTATCCTGTGATTGCTCTTATTCTTAAAAGAACGCTACCAGTAATTTATCTACGCATCATTATATGTGGGGAAGAAAAAATATAATTATCTCTTATTTGCTTGTCATGAGACTCAGTCTAAATTGCTCTAAACTTTGATGAAATATTTTAACTAATTCAATTAAATGAGTTTAGATAAAAATATTAAATAAGATGGAAAAAAAATTTGAATCTCTTTTTAATTGTATATAAATTATTCTCACTTAAAAAATGAGCTTGTAATATTTTTTTCTGAAAATATTTTGGAATGTTTAGCTCGATTTTCAGGTATACACATTTTTTAGTGACATTTATTTATAATTATCATATTCCCTCTATTGTTTTTATTTGCTGAGATATGCAGAATGAAAGCCTCTTAAGGATGAGCGATTTTTTTTTTCAATTTTGAGTTTCAAAGCATATGAAGTAATATCGAACAGTTCTAAAGAATTTAAAAACTCTGTCATGTAACTGATTGCCTATTTTTGGGTCACAAACAGTAGGTGCTGCAAGAAAGGTAGTTATTCTATTAAGCAATTGACGACGTACAATATTATTAAGCGTACAACTTTGCTTCCGCCGTTTTTTCCGAAATTCGAGGCTTTATTTTAAAAGAACTGGTTATACATTTATGATTCAAAGTATTGTCCATCGCTGGCCATTACTTTCTCCCATCTTTCGGGCAGCGTACGAATCCCGCGTTGAAAAAACTGGTCATCTTTTGAAGCGATCCACGAATCAATCCAATTTTTTACTTCTTCATAAGACCGGAAGTGCTGGTCAGCCAGGCCGTGTGCCATTGATCGAAACAAGTGATAGTCCGAGGGAGCAACGTCTGGAAAATACGGCGGGTGGGGTAGGACTTCCCATTTCAACTTTTCCAAGTATGTCTTGACCACTTTCGCAAGATGGGGTCGAGCATTGTCATGCTGTAAAATCCCTTTATCATGCCTCTCGTTGTATTGCGGCCGTTTGTCTTTCAATGCTCGATTCAAACGCATTAATTGCGTTCGAAAACGATTGCCTGTGATTGTTTCAGTCGGTTTTAACAACTCGTAATACACTACGCCGATCTGGTCCCACCAAATACTGAGCATGACCTTGGAACCGTGAATATTCGGTTTGGCCGTCGACGTTAAAGCATGGCCGGGATATCCCCATGATTTTCTAAGCTTGGGATTATCGTAATGAACCCATTTTTCGTCCCCAGTCGCAATGCGATGCAGAAATCCCTTCCGTCTTTGCGTTGCAAGCAGCTGTTCACAAGCAAACAAACGCCGTTCAACATCTCTCGGCTTCAACTCGTACGGCACCCAATTTCCTTGTTTCTGAATAATTCCCACGACTTTCAGGCGTTTTGAAATTGCTTGTTGTGTCACTCCCAATGATCCTGCCAATTCTTGTTGCGTTTGACACGAGTCTTGATCAAGTAATGCCTCGAATTCTGCATCTTCGAAAACCTTCTCTCTTCCACCGCCATGCTGGTCTTCGACGTCAAAATCACCGTTCTTGAAGCGTTGAAACCACTCTCGGCACGTTCTTTCACTAATAGCGGCCTCACCAAAGGTATTTGAGAGCATTCGATGAGCCTCAGCCGCAGATTTCTTCATATTAAAGCAGAAAATTAAAACCTCCCGCAAATGACGAGAATTTGGCTCGTAAGCTGACATGTTTAATCGAGAATAACTTTATGATCCAGACACAAATCGACTAATATTTCCATGGCGTTATGTTCACAAATACCTAAGCTTATTGTATGACATCTACAATCTATTTATTTCGACTACCACTTACCGCTACAGCCATCTATTGCAAAACGTCGGAAGCAAAGTTGTACACCTAATACGAATGTCATTTCATTAAGTAAACAGTATTTCGATCTACGTAGAAGTCTTAACTTTTGTTATATGCTCCATCGTTTTTATTTTTAAAGCACTCGTTTTTATAACCGCCGTAAGATGCGCACCCGTAAATTTTAAACATATTTTTTTGTGTTAAAAGTGCGTATTATACGCCGGATCTTATGCTAGTTAATTCAGTTCACAAAATTTTCAATATAAAAATGTTATGCAATCCCCTCCCCCTCCAAAATGAAAGAAAAAAATTATATAATTAACCTTAATAAAAAAAGCCTTTTTAAAATAGTTAAAATGTGCCCTTATTTGACGGAATTGTACAGCAAATAGTACATAATATATTTACTATTAATATTCATAATCCAAATAAGATATTATAACATCTAAGCAATCAACAGGCTTTACTTCTAAGTACAAGAATAAGTAAGTAAAGTGGAGTTCATAAAATAAATATAAATTCAAAGCAACTTTACACTTAAATAGAACTTATATAACAAAAGCTGAATCGAACTATATAAAATAGATATTAAAATAGGTCTAATTTTGATGCATCTACCATAAATAGTTTCGAACAAGCAAAACCATTATCCAAAAAAAAAATCTGACACTGAAATAGAAGTTTCAAAATTAATATCGTAGGAAGAAAAAAAGGAAATGTGAAAAATATATGCAGATAAAAATGAGCGTAACTTTAATGATATATATTTAATCTGTTCAATTCAGGATTACCGTAGAAAGATAAAATAATATATAGCAGAAATTGAAGAGAAAAAAATACTTAATTATTTTAGCTTAATTTGAACTCTATCTAAAACAGACAATCCAAACTAATTTAGCTTAGGAATATACTGGAAAAGAAGTACCACATTAATGTTAATTGAAGCCTCCTCGACATACATGTATACAAACAAATTATCTTCATCAGTCCGAAAGCAAAACTAAAAAAAAAATTAAACCATTAGCATTAACTTTAGTTAAAAACTATCCGACAAAGATAAATTATATCACTTTATCTTGGAGTTAGTGAAAAATATAAAACACTTTTAATTTACATCAAAGTACACCATAACATATCTAAGCATAACTGCATACACAAACCCTATTGCTAAAACCCAAATCAAATATTAGAAGAATACTTTTTGTATTGATGTGCTCGAAAAACAATTGCAATTCTTCCACGAAAAACAAATAATTGAACAAGTATAACGATATATAAATGCAATGTAGCATTTCCAAAAAAAAGTACACGAAGGATACATTTTTGCATTCAGAGATGAATGTCTCGTCATATCGCTCGAACTATGAAAAATCGCTTAAAAATTAAATTTTATAAAATCTAGAGCGAATTTCAAAAAAATAAATAAATAAAAACAGAAAAAAAATCTATTAGAGGCGCACATTATATATTATGATCTCTATTTGCAGTGTGCCGAATTTGACGCGTCTAAGTCGCTAAGTCGTTTTATTTTGTGCTTCACCACCCACCCACCCACCCACCCACACACACACACACACACACTTTATTTCATTAGTGTAGATTGGTTCATTGAAATGAAAAGATCTAAAAATTGATAGAAAATTTCGACTTATGATAACTGAATTACTTATGTACTGATGTATTTCAGTGTTTTCAAAATAAATGAATAAAAATAAAAATAAAGAGTATTTCTATTTTTATTTATTTTTTTAAAATATTAACATATTTCATAAAGTTAAAATTTTATATTTAAAAATAAATCATTAACTTAAATGAAGCCATCGAAAGTTGCTTTATATTTTCATTGGAGAATATGCAGATTTGCTCTGAAGCAAAACACTTCTATTTGGACCAAATATGCTTAAATCATTTCTTTTAATTTGTTACTTCTAATCTTATTAATATTAAATATATGTAAACAATACTTTACCTATGTAACTTTATACTTTACCTATATACTTTACCTATTTACCGGGAATTATGAATTGAATTTGAATGTATGTGTGCATTGTCAGCCCTGCGAATTATACACTGATTTACATATGTATAGTGTGTTGTGTACCGTGTTTAGCTAATATTTAATCTAGAACAAATCAGGAAGAAAAGATTAATTAGTGATAATTCAACTTAAACTCAGAAGACTCATAATTTTGTTTCATAAGCTCCTTGCTTGTTAATATACCTTTAATGCTTAAATATGTGCATTATTTTTGAAGCGTTTGCTGTATCAATATTTGGATTGTACTTTAAACGTCTGTTGTGAATCATGAATTTCAAGTATAGATATGCACTCTGTTTGTAAGGGTCCAAATGCTCGATTTTACGCTATGTCTCTATCTCAAAACTGGCTAGAAATTTTAGAAATTTGGAATTATTATATATAATATAAATTCGTCACTATCTGAAATGCTGTTGAATTAATAAAAATTTTGGAAAATAAATAAAAGTATTTCTCATTTCGACGTGAAGCTATGTTTTATTACGCAGATAATAAAATTTTGATCTACTATGAAAAAAAAAATACCATTTGTTTATATTTAAATCTTACATCATAAGACAGAAGTAATCATAATAATTTTCAGCATTTACGGAACTTATATCAGCTACTTAGATTAATTAGTAAATTGGTAAAAATAAATAAAACTTAATCTAAAAGAATATTTGATGTACAATTGCCGATTGTAAAAACATAACATTAGAACTGAACCACACACAACACACACAACACACACAAACACACACACAACACAACACACAACACACACACAACACACACACACACAAACCAGTTTATCATCAGATTATTTTCTTCTTTCGTAAAGAATAGGTTATGAAAATTATCTCATGGAATTTCAGTGTTATACATCCGTAATCACTAAAAACTTATTGAATGCCTGTTCATATATAAAGTACAATGGAGACAAATATATGTAAATGAAAATCGCTAACTGAAGCTTACATTGTTGGAACATTCCTGTTGACTACTGTTTAGGTAGTAAATGATGCTGAAGATATGCGAAAATGCGTGTAGAAAAATTCTAAAACTTAATCCTGCCTTTTGCATCTTTTTATGGTGCTTACGTATTATACCATCAACCAGTAGCACACACAAATATTTTTCAAGGGAGGGGGGGGGGGAGGTCCATGGCCATAGTTCCCCAGCTCGTATCATACCTCAAGACATTTGATTGATACCTCAGACCAATTGATTCTTCTGATTTTGTAGATTTTGTTAAAAAAAACAGTACAAAAATAAATTATTATTTTTATAATTAGCATTAATTTATAAAATAAATTGTTTATTTCAAGTACTTCATTAAATTTTGCGTTATATATATATATGATTATCATCAATCGAAAAACACACTCAAGGGTTTTTGGGGGGGGTCCGGACCCCTAGTACTCCCCACCTTGTGGGCGCTACTGCCATTGACTCATTACGCCTCATATAAAGATGTCGCCAAATGCCATCATCGTTACTATTGTTTTCGGGAATGCGCGGGAACGGTTTTGCACTATTGGCTTCGTATCGCGTCATTTGGCAACATTTTTTTGATCTAGAGAAATTGACCAATGTTATAATACTTTAGTGCCTTGTATTATTATTATTAATATTGTACTCATTGGAGTCTCACTGTGATATAATCAAAAATACAAAACAATCAACCGTTAATTGTGGAAAAATACTATCGAGTAAGTATAAAAGATATTTAATGTTTTATCTCTTACGTGAGTGCGTCAGAAACATTAACTAAATGTCTAACATTCTTAGCAAAAAAATTGATTAATTAAATGTAGAATCAGTAGCGCACAAAAAAATTTTTCAGGGGGGGGGTCCATGGTCGAAAGTCACCCAGCTCGTATCATACCTCAAGACAACACTAGTTGTGATTCTAATGATTTTATTAACAAAAAACAGTAAAAAATAAATTATTGAATTAATAATTAACATTAATTAATAAAATAAACTGAATTACAAGTACTTAATTAAATTTTACGTTATATATATATATATATATATGATTATCATCAATCGACAAAAAACTCAAGGTTTTTGGGAGAAGTACGGATCCCTAGGACACCACCCCTTGTGTGAGCCACTGTGTGGAATAGTATAAATGTGTTAACATTAAATAATTTCAAAGCTTATTACAGTATGCATATTTCAACTCTGATCTGCCTTTTTTCAGACTTGCCTGAAATTCGACTTGAGGGACAGCCAGTGCGAGATATTGAAGAAGGTGAATCGGTGTCAGTCAAGTGTGTCGTGGATGCCAACCCTCAAGCGAACGTTATCTGGAAGAAGTCCGGCTACTCCAGCATCTATGCTCTTAAAGATCAGATAGAGTTCATGCCGGTCAAGCGGTCCGACTCTGGAGTGTACAGCTGTTCAGCCACCAATGACGTTGGCACTAGTCATGAACTGGAAGTCAACATTGACGTCAAGTGTAAGTTGCTTGGTGTTTGTGTTCGTTTTTGTTATATAAAAAAGTATAAGCTGTAAACTTAGCGTCTTCATAAGTTTATCTATTTTTTTACAATTTCAACAAGTTTTGCATAATTTTCAATGAAAAAAAAATGACTTTGACAAATTGCTTGTTGTTCCATTGAAATGTGACTAAAAATTGAAAGAGGAAAAAAAAACCCGTGTAAGTGTTTAAAATATTTCTTGTTCGCGCAGTTACCTCAAAACACATTCTATAAAATTAGCATTAAATAATTAAATTATTGAGTTTTCCTTTATAGTTAATTGGTAAAATGTACTTATAAATTTGGATCGTGTGAATGATTCATGGAATTTCTAGGTTTGCGGGTATTTTGGAATTCCCCAATCTTCTAGAAATCAATCTGTTTTAAAGGGTGAAAAAGGAGTAAAAAAGTACCGATAAATTCCTTTCTTAGTCTGTAGTTTAATAGTATTTTTGGATAAAATAGTATCATTTCAGTTCCATTCTATGGTTATCATTGTGGGTTTACAATCATTTCAACTATCGACAGAATGTAACACGATGTATGAAAGTAGTACAGCTTACATCATTATTTTTTTATTTATTTAAGTTATCCGACTACCCTAAAATTGTGAATTTTGCCAAAAAATGACAATTTTTTGATTTTATTTTATAGACCATCTTATTAGTTTTGTAAAAATACCAAGTTTATCACTAGAACAAGAACTACATGTGTTTTAGTAAAAGAAGATACCATTACTTTAAGCAAGATGTCCTACTTTAAAACGTGTTTTACTCGAAATATCTTTTTTTGAAAATGCTCGAACGGGGGAGCAGCAATGCTAAAAAAGTTGTGAAAATAATGAACTGATTTTTTTTATGTGTATACTCTGTATTATAGTAGAAGTGTTTTAACCTTCAGATTTATTATTCACTGTGTTATTACAAAATTTACAGCTCCTTATGTTAATATAATCACTGTTATTTTAAGCAACTTCTTGTAATAACTAAGATAATGTCATCTAATTTTTTTTAAAAAAATTAAACTTTTTCTTATTTTGAAGATCAATTCAAAAATGAATTGCATAACAACACATCAGAAATGAAAAATTGAAATTTTGTTCATAGACTTTTGGAATAGAATAGGCTGCGTTTATGTTAATTTTTGTAAATGGTTACCAATTTTTTCCATTAAATTTACCAATAATAATAATTTTATTTTATCTTCTTAATTTTAGCATATTTTTCTTAAAATGTACTAAGCGAATCTAAAAATCTGAATAAAATCCCCATATCTCCATTTTTTATTAAAAAAAAAAGTTGTCGCAAATAGGGAGCCTTAAAAATAGGTTTTTTTAAAAAAAATTTTTTTATGGATATAATGTTTGATATTTTGAGTAAATGTTTTATGATAAAGATGAATTTTATTGAAGTGAAAGGACTTCGGAGACGATACTTATGTGTTAATATTATATTGATTTCTTTCCTTTTAAAAAGATTCAATGATTTTTCTTATTGGTTTTGCTTTCGAAAAATGTTATTATTTATGTTAAAAAAAAGAAAGAAAGAAATCGAAGTAAAAATGTACTCTACATGCTTAACAACAAGACAGATATAGATTTCTCTTCACTCCCCCCTCCCTTCTTTTTTAAACCTATCTTATTTTTTCAGATATTATGTGAAGAAATCGTTTATATAGTTTTGTCTTGTAGTACTGCTGCATTTTCAGTTAAGCCGAATATAAATTTTAAATAATTGTTAATACCCACAGAACTTTTTGTCAAATCTTTTTACAAATATAATAAAGTTATTTAAAAAATAATCGGAAAGAAATAAGTATTCTTTTCGTCCTTTAAAAATACCGAATAAAAGTTTACTTTTGAAATTTTTCTCAATAAGAAGGAACATTTTTCGGAAACAGAAATGGATAATCTGGAAATACTTTCATTTCTTTTTTACATAAAAACTATCATTATAAAGTTAGCAGTGTTATATATGCAAACTATTTATTTAAGAAAGTTTTATCTAGTTAAAAAACGATTAAAGTAAAATCTCATAATATTAAAGACAAACTATCTCTCTCTATATAATTCTTTTAAACTTGTATTATCTTTAAGAGTAAATTCGTTGTATGCGCCATTAAATAGCTTGCATGAATATTTATTTTGCTGGAATTATATAAGTTTATATTCATGATCTTCTCTAAAAGTCACCTTGGAATAAATTTTATCTGTGTCATCCAAGTAATTCATGTTTTTTTTTTGTTCTGAATTGATTCAAAATAGTACTTCGCAGCACTTTTTTATAGAGATTAAATTCTGAATAGATTTAACCATATTTAATTTAATATAATGCAATTTGATTCTGTAATATGTAATTTTTACAATATCGTCAAATTAATGAGGCACACAATCAAATTTTTAGATTTAGGATGTCGTTTTATTTAACTCAATACAAAATAAGTTAACATCTTACAAAGAGTAAGACTTCTGATTGTATGAATTTGAAATTTAACGCTAAACATAAAAGTTTCATCTGAGATTTTGGTAAAAAATGTCTTTTTTAACACCCTTTTATTAACACCCTTTTATAAGCTTCACTTGCATGTAACGGAATCTTGAAACTCAATTTTTACCCACTTTAAAAGGTCAGATTAATTCGAAATTTTGTTCACTTGTCCAGCACCGGTGACAATACAACATTTTAATAATTTTGCTCCATTGTCCTGATCAGGATTAACGATTTCCCATTTTCAGATACCATCCCGCATCTGGCGTTTGATTTCGGATTCCATTTCCAGATTTGACGACTAAAAGATTGAGTTACAACTTGTTCGATTTACTATAAAAGGGTGTTTTTTTTGTTTGTTTTTTTAAACTATAATTTCTGTCTTTCGCTTTATTTAAGTTTGCCTTTTTTTCTAAGGAAATATGAAGCTTGTTTGTTCTGAGACATTCTCTAAAGAACTCTTTCTGACATAGGATATGTTACATTGCAGAGTATTGTGTAAAAAAGGAATTTAATTGTTCATTTAAAGGTTGTAGTTAGTTGATTATAACATTATTAAAAAAGAAATATGGATTAGTATACAGAGAAAGCTCGTTATATTTGTGTTTTAATTGTAAATCTTCATTTCGATGAAATATTTTATTTTATTTTTTGTACTGTCCAAATGAAAATTCGTAAACAGTTCGAAAGTATACATTTCATTGACTTATATTTACACACTTCAAAAATGTGTATTAGAATATGTTAGTTAATTTTTTACATGAGTGTAAGCGCTGGAACACACACACTTTAACATTATGTATAGAAAAAAATTGATTGAGTTTTTTTTATTTTTATAATTGCATAGCTGTTGCTTGTAGTGACATTTCGAGAATACTAATTGATCGTCAACTTATTTCATTACGCAAAACAAGTTTTTGATTTGTTCGTCTGAGTTTTTATTTAAAGTAGATTAATGCATTCATGCACTATACGGAGAAAAAAACATGATACTTATATCGGCAAAATTTTCTAATCCCGGTAATCTTATTATTCCATTTTTTTAAGAAAAATATGAAAGTGCTTGAACTTTGACAAACATCTCAACCCACCCTTTAACACAGTTGCTTCGAAAATATTTTTTTTTCATTGATGTAGAAGGAAAATTTCTTGATATCGTCTGACATTTTTTTCTTACCTTACCTTTTCTGCATAATGGATTTTGACTAAAAGGATTTTCATCTTTTTTTATCTTTCCTTTTTTTCTCTCTTTCCCCCCTCAAAAAAGATGTTAGCTTGGAGACTTGTCGAATGTGAAACAGAAGTAATAGTGAGTTTCCCATAGCAGGAAAAAAATGATGGGAGTTTTTCCGAGTTTTTTGACGTTTCTTTTAATGCAGTTTCCCATTTTCTTCGAGAAGAAAATCCATTTTGCCCATTTATGTTATAATCAATATGTCAAGTACCCCCTCGCAGTCTTGACGTGTTCCCTTATGTTTATGTGATGCCGTGGAATGTATGCAACAGAGGAGTTAATGTATTACCCCCCCCCCCCAAGAACAGTTTGATTAAGGTTGCTTTTTCGTTAGATAACTTTAATTTGCAAGGAAAACTTGATAGAATAAAGCTGTCTATGTTATTAGAACACTGTTGCGTATTCTTACTTAAAAACTATTTTGATAATTTTGGTGGATTGATTTTGTTTATTTGAATACATACATCTAAAGCTGTAAGAAGTTTACTTTTGGCTATTGATACACACACACATTTCGCTGTTTTTTTCTTCTTTTTTTAAAAGTAAAGTGATAAAAATGACATTTCTTATCACACTAATCGATTCAACATGCAGCAGTCCTTGTTTTGGCATTGGGTTAGGTGGGGGCAATGGCATAATACGTAAGTACCCAAAAATGTAGCAAGGAAAGAACAATAATATAATAAAAAATGTATAGGGAAAACATATACAGCAGAACGTCGTTTATTCGAATCAATTGGGACCGGACACCGTTCGGATACGCGATTGTTTGGTTAACCGAAAACCTAATGCGATCCATGCAGAATACGAAAACAGACACTATACGAAAATTGGAAATCATGACGCGGGAAACATGCTTGAAAAAAAAGCAAAATAGGTGCAAAATGTCGCAATTTTACCTTTATTGTGGAAAATAATTACTTATTTCCGCTGTACCGTTGTACACATTCGTCTTTTCGCTGCAAGGTCTCTGATTCTCTTGAGCAGCAGTAGTTGATTAGGCTAACAGTCTAATTGTTGTTAGAATCACTCCATAGCTGTCTCTAACGTAGAAACTCGACAGCATTTGATGGACCCTTGCTATTTTCGTTGTTATTGTTGTCCTCGTCTTCATCCGTTTCATCGTCGACAGGGTTGGATTCTTCCTGCACGTAAGTCATTATCTCGTCATCATATAGCATTTGAAATCCAGTCTTCTGCATCGCATGCCATCCTGGTTTCTACATCAACAAAACTCAACAAAAGAGCATGTATACACCCCCTGACTTGGAAACAAATTGATTTAATATTTTTCAGCTCAGATGTTTAAAAAACCACACAACTGAAATTCCCCCAAAATCCCTCATCTTAGATTTTCCCATCACTTTTAGCCTTACGCGAAACAACTGTTGAGCATTGCACTGTTCGAAAACGTATTCGGACTTCGGTTCGGATATTTGACGCTTCGGGTAGTAAACGTTCGGATAAACGACGTTCTGCTGTAAATGGAAAATAAGGATAGAAAAAAATTTAAAAGTTACTTACCGTTGCCCACTTTGTTAGCACCAGGTTGCGGGTTCGATCCCGGCTGGAGTCAATAGATTTTCTGGATGAGAAAATCGTAGGTCCGTATGTCATATGATTATCTGGCAAGTAAAAGATGCCTTGAGTATCAATTTGATCCTGGTACTCTCGGCAAAATTAAACCATGGCAATATTTAACATCCGACGAGAGTTTGAATTAAAACTAATTTCGAGCATCCAAATTTGGCACGGAGGTTGCCATTAGATGGCACCACCATGAAATGGCTCTCACCTTTTGAGACTTGCCGTGTCTGCAAAGGCTAAGTTGCTACGTTGGTGAGTCGGAAAATAAATTTATCCTCTCATTTGTGGTTAGAGTTGTGCATGAAAGTCAAACCATAATATGATACATTAATAATAAGGCATAATTTTTTTTATTTCCCCACATCAGGGCCAAGTACATTGAGACATTTGCCATACCGCTTGATAAGCTTCAAAAAGCACTCCAGGAAAACTCAGGGCTTTGTAGTAGCGTTTAACTGCTATGAGTGAACATGCAAGACACCGATAGATCATTGGGTAGAGGGAGGCGGAGATCAAGCAGATGGATTTGGACAAAAGTGGCCTTTACTTCATAAATCTGGTATTCTGTTGTCGGATGGCAATGCTAGATCACACTCGACAACAACAACACAAAACCATATTGCAACTATTGGTTGGGAGCACCTACACCATCCGCCATACTGTCCTGATCTTGCACCAAGTGTCATTCATCTGTTTCCGGCTTTGAAAAAGAATCTGGACTGAAGGCGTTTTGGAAGCAATGCTGAAGTCAAACAAACCGTTAAACGCTTATTCCGTATGTTAAGTCCTGAGTTTTCCTGGGGTCTTTTTAGAAGCTTATCAAGCGGTATGACAAATTTCTCAATGGGTACTTGGTACTTATGCGGGAAAGTAAAGTTATGCCTTATCTTAAATGTCTCATTATGTTTTGACTTTCATTCACAACTCTGACCACAGTTGACAGGGGAAACTTGTTTTCCGACTCACCCTCGTAAACTGTAGCCCCATTAGGGGGGGGGGACTTATATTGTAAATATTGATACTAACCTTAAATCAAACTTTTGTTTGAAATGGATATCTTATTAGTTAGAAACGTATTCATAGTATGTTTTTAAGTATCATACTTGTGTGAAGTACATGCAGCATAAATTAAATGTTTTTTTTAAGTGTGTTTTGGTTGCTGAATCATTAATTTTTAAGCCAGATAATGTTTGATTAAAATATGAAAAAAAAACCCGCATCTTAAAGCTGTTAGAACTAATTTTGCTGAAGGCTTATTTATTGTAATAGCTTTTTATAATAACTTAAATTATTGGTAATTTTTGAAATTTTAAGAATCATAAAGGCACAATGTCTTACGGAATTATATATGATTTACACATATTGTAGTATTCATTTTTAAAAATTCTTTAGAAGAAACTTTTTATTTTCCTTTACATTTTAGCCACTTTTACATTAATTTGGACCATGATAGTTTTAAAACTTTTAAAAACGAGTAAATATTCTCCATCTTAAAAACCTTTTTTGAAGAATTTTCCCAATTTTTCTTTAATTTAAAAATTATTGTTTTTAAAGTAAGACATTTTTTTTTTCTTTTCAATATTTCTTTTAGTTTTCTTTAAGCTCTAATTTTTCACCGAATGCTTGTTTACTGGGTATTTTTTATTCAGCTAACGTAGACTGCCTACTGTTCTAGAACTTTTTACCCGAAATTATCATATCTTAATTAATTGAAGAAATTCTTTACTTTTTTTTTTGGATAAGACCGTAATTAATTCCAGCATAAAGTACTCTTTGTAGATATGTCTTTATCAGATATTTTCGTTTTACGGATGAAAAATGGCATATATTTAAAAAAATGCGATGTTTAAGAATATCTGCTGGGAAAAAAAATTTCAGTTAAGAAAATAGTTTTACTTTTTTCGTTTACCGACGTTTAATTACTTTTTCCATTAAAAGATTCTGCTTGGATGTTTTTATCGAAATATTCCATCTTGTTCTGAGAATCATAGTTTTTTAAAATTTATTTTCTAGCATTTTCTTTATTAATAAAATCCATATTTTCATTCAAATGAAATACCCCCAATTTTATGAAAAATATTTTTAGAGACTATTTTAGAGCATTTATCTCTTATGAACTAATTTAAAAAATATAATTTTGATTTACATACGACATCCTTCACCTGAGGCATTGATTTTTTTTTTTACTTATGCATAAATTGTAATTTGATCTTAGAGATTAAAATATTTCACTTTTTGTCGTTTTTTCCTTTTCCTTTTAGTTTGTTTTTAAATTACATTTGACTTCTTTGTTGTGAAATTTCCAAACTAATACTTAAATTTGTCGACCGATTTTGTATAAATATTGTAAATTGTGTTCTAAAAAACTGATTTGATATTTTTATCGTATGATTTATTGAAAATGCAAATTATCTTGCATCCTATATTCGGGTTCAATCCTATAATAGGAGTCAGAAGTATACATACATACAAAAATCAATTTCATAACAGCTTCACTTTTCAAGATAGTATCCGAATTTTCTCGTACTTTATTCTGAAAATTTTCTTTCATATTAAAATCAAAATGTTTTTTCGTGATCTTTTATTTATTCATAATATTTTTGGAGTATTTTTACAAAGCTAAATATTAATAAGAGTTAAGAAAAATTAAAAAAACAAAATCTTTGTAAAAAAGTGTAAAACAGTTTAATAATCAATATTTTATTAGAACTTCTTAAACATCTTATAAAACACATCTTTAAAAGTTTTGTATTATAAAGCATATCTTAAAAGATTTTTGTAGGTATATGTAGAATTGTGACAGGTTATTTAATACAAAACATAAAAAAAAGTATATCCAAACATACAAACTGCATGCAATAATTTCAGCTTTCGAATTATTTAATCATTGTTAAGTATAATCTATATTGGAAAAAAAAAATTGATTTCGAAAAGTCATTTTGAAATATAATGTTTTTATTCGTTTCGATTTTTATCAGGCCATGCAATGCCAATGCTTCAAAACACATCCAAATTTTAATTAAAGTTAAAAATTCTGCTATAGCACTTTCATAAAAAACATTTTTATCTAATTATTATTAAAAGAATTCATAAATGTTGCGTTTTTTAAATGTTTAACTGTATATTTTTAAAATAGCTGTTTCAAATCTATTAAAATATTCACTATGTATTAGTGCACATATCTACGATTTCTTAAGGATGCAAAATACAAACTCTAACTCTATTTTTATAAATACTTAGCTTTCTGACAAATATTTGACATTTTAAACTAATCGCGTTGAGTGAGAAGAAGTAAGAACTTCTTTATAAATAGTCTCTGCTAATATATAAGTAACACTTTTCTTATTGTTGTTACTTTGCCATCTAATCGACAGTAACATCAGATCAAGGTCCATGAAATTCATCGCGGTTAAAGGCTAGATTTTTACGCCTCCCGTTCGCTTTAGCTTTGAGCAACATGCAGGTGACAGCACGATTTTTCTCAGTTCTATCCTAATTTTGAGGGAGAACTTCCTGAGGGTGGTCAGGGGCCTCCCACCTCTCTTCCCCGTCCACCAACCTCATGGGAGGACTTGTAGCTCGATTGCTATTAATAGTACCCCCATTGTCTCGGAAAGGCATTTACTAACATCCATGCCTTCTTCGGGATTCGAATCCAGGCCGTACAACGCCACAGACAGCGTCACTAACCACTATACATTGGGTGGCACATTTTTCTTAAATGTTATAAAGAGATATTATAAAAATTCCATATGGGTGTTTGTTCTTTCCAAAATATAACAGAAAAAAAAAATGTTTGGTCCTCCGCTATCTTTTTCTTGCATTTTCCTCCCCTCCGTAAACTCGAATTCCCTTTAAGGAGTGGTTTCCCCGCTTCTCTTATTTCTTTTTCCATGTCTTTCCTGCCTCATTAGTTAGACAGCATCTGTGTGTGTGTTGGTGTTTGTGTTGTGTTTTTTTTTTTTTTTTTTTTTGTATTTGCAATGATATACAAAATTGTAAAGTTTTTCTTCTGTATTATTCCCCCTTTTCTCAAGAATTATGTGGGGAGGGTCCCTCCTTCGGGACCCATTTTGTATACTTATTTTGTTTACATTGATAAAGTTACATCTTGGAGGGTCGATTCACAGCTCGGAAACCCATTGGGTGGGGGGCTTGATTCTCCCGAGTAAGTAAGTAAATATCTTCCGAAAAAGTTATAATAATTGAATATACCAAATGAAAATGCGTTTAAAATTAGTTTAAGGTGTTATAGATTAAAATTAATGAATCATATGAAAAAAATATATATTAAATATTTAAGTATTATTTAACATTTAGAGATAAACTAATTTTGATCTACGGCCGTAGCAACCTATTGGCTATAGGCACGAATTTGTGGTCGTTATGTCATAAGTTCGAACCTTAGAGTTACTGAAGACATTAAATTTGAGCTCCTCTCGTTCAGAGGCCTCCCGTTGGTATGGCCTAGTAGTTTTGAGCCGTAAGTGGCATCTAAGGCGTCCTCGTACCTTGATCAAAGCTCAAAATCACGAGGTCCGTCGCCAATAGATCTCGTGTTATTTTATAGTACAAGATTAATAAACTTTCACTCTCTCTATTTTGATACATTTTGTTCGAATTAATTTTTTTTTGTGTGGTATAAAAGCAACTTATATACAGTCGACTCTCGATAATTCGAAGTTGGAGGGATTAATGAAAAACTTCGAAATATCAAGACAGTACAAAAAATTCCCAAAATACAAGAAATTTTTTTTCTAACTCATTTAAATTTGAAACTATGAAATAAAACAACAATTGTGCGTATGTATAAAATTATTTTATAGCATTTCTTGAAAGTACATACTATACAGTATAAATATTTTGCGGAAGTTAAGAGTCCTGTATGAAAAGAATATATTCAATACATGCATACACAATCCTACGCGCATCTCTTCTTCACAATAGCGGACCATCCTTTCTGAACACATGTGTAGCAAGGTCACGTGTTAACCGAAAGAAATGGATGGCTGACAATAGGTGCGGTTGGTCTATTGTCAACTTGAATAAGGAAAGCAATAAAAGTGTATTTTTGCCTGATGGACCGGAAAACATTAAGAAGGGGTAGCAGACAGATGGTCATTAAAGAGACTATGTTACAGGGGAGACACTCAGAGACAATACAACGCAAAACTTGTAAGCTCCAACCTGTTTGCTACAGGACTGTACATGATAGTGAGTGTTCGAATTGTCGAGAGCTTTACAAGATAACTTCGAATTATTACGTATTGTAGTCTGGCCAGCCACAGATTTAACCCAAACATGATTTTTGATTGTACCCAAACGTATTATATTGTTTTGATTCGAAATATCTAGAGTTTTTCTAAGGACTGAGCATATACTTCAAATTATCGAGAGTCCACTGTATATATTTTTTGTTTTGTTTCCGAATTAGTTTTATTTTGTATAGTTTTCTATTAAATATTCTGATTTTAAATTGACTGATTACTTTTTAGTTACAAACGATCTGTAATTAATTCAATTATCTTAGAAGAATACATTAATTTAGTTAGATTACACAAAAGAATAAAAATAAAATCTCTTAATTTTTTTATCAATTTTTTAAGCATAACTTTCAGAAATGCATTTGAAGTTCCACTTTTACAAACATTTCTCTTTCTGGGTTTCACTTCATTTCCTTAAGTTTTTTTTTATTCGTGGTTTCTTTTCCTTATTTATTAGTATAAATTCAGAAAAGCGGAAATTAATGGAATTGCGTTCTTTTTGTCCGAACCCAATATACATTGCACCATTTCCTAAACTCGATTTTAATTAGCTTGCACCAAATGCAGCTAAATTAGTTTCGATTTGTCCATTATAGGTTTCTAAATGGGTTCTTAAGTTTTTTCTTCTATTCTTTTTTTTTTGCGTATTTACATAAAAAAAACAAGCGAACGTAATGCAGTTAGTGAATAAGCTTATGTAATTGGTTCTTATGTTGCTTTGGTACATATAAAGCGTTAAGATAATTGGCTTTAGTAGAATTTGAATTATTTTTACAGTAGTCATGAAGAATCTCTTTTATATTTGATTAATTATTTTAAGACGATTTACCATTTCTTTCATAAACTTGAAACAAGATTCGAATTTTTATTTTCATTCTTTCATTTGTGTATGAAGATTCCTTGTGTATTTACTTATCTGTTTTAGGGTTTGCAGCCCCGGGATCTCGGTGTTTTTTCCAATCCCCTAATCCTGGGATTTAATTTTTGTCTGAATTATATTTAATTTTTTTTTCTCATCAAAATTTTCTAAGAATTTAATTTTTAGAAAATGTATGTTTTGTTTGTGAAATGTGCGCGCAGATTTTTTTTTTTTTTTGTGTGTGCAAAGAAAATAAGCAACTTATGAAAACGACTTTTGAAATATTCTGCCGACGAGATAGATACCAATCTGTTTGCATCAAACACAGCCATAAATTTTATGCTAAAGAAGCTTAAAGAGGCAATCAGTGCTAAAAGTAAAATAAATATATATGCTGCTCTCATTTCTCGTATGGGAGAACGTCGCGCAGATCTAAGTGGTTCACTGCAATATTTACACATTAATATAAGCAACATCCCCTCAAGAATAGATTTTGTCACAGTCCATTCTTCAATTAAATGCTGTTAATTAATAGTGGATCTTCTTGGAAAAACTTGAAGCACACTTCAAATCCCATTGCATTACTAACAACTCATGCAACTGGATCTTCTTTTTCGATCAAGGTAACACTTGAAATTGATTCTTTTTCTGATTCAATAACTGGATCAATTTATACATAAAAACCTTTAAGTGTTGCAGAAGAACTAGATAAATTTATGCACTGCTGCAGTCTATTAGATTTGAGACACTGTCATCAAAAATTCAAAGAGAGAAATGTCTTTTTTTTAAAAAAAATGAAGGGAGACGTAGAAAGAACCTAATCTTATTTAATGACGATGAAGTCTACTAGTGTAAAGTCTGAACGAGCATTTTCTTCGGCAGGACAATTTGTAACAAAAATACAAAGCCGTTTGAACGATGAAACTTTGGACGAGCTGTGTTTTTTAAAAGCTTATTTACAGAAACACAAGAAATAAAGAAACGTTTTTTTTAAAATTTCATTATGTATTTTTTAAAATTGTTTTTATGATGAATTAAGTATTTTTATTTGTTTCAATAAAATTAATATTAAACCAATTTTTAATTACATTTTTAATTTTATTATACGGTTTCAACTATGCTAATGTGTAAACTTTAATAAATAGTCTAATCCTAATCCCGGTATTTGAATAATGCAATCCCGAAATCTCGGGATTGAAAATATAACACGTGATTGCAAACCCTAATGTGTTCATTCGAAAACTTCAATAGCTCTCTTTGCACAGAAACTTATATTCGTAAAATGATTAGTTGAGTATATTAATTAACATATTTATTACTAAGTGATTTTTTATTATTATTATTAAACTACTAATTCAACAAAACTTTAATGAAATAATATTTTACGTGTTAACGAAATTTTACTTGAAATAAATCCGTGGTATAGATTTCATTTAAAATAATGTTATGAGTGCGCCAAAAGTCTGTTTAAACTTTAAGCATTAACATAAAAAGAAGAAATGGGGATATAGATGGCCGGATTTTAAAAAAAAAAAGCTCACAAGGTTGTCGGATTATATTAGGAGCAAAAAAATATTTTTAGTCGTGTTCGCATTGAATCAAAAATGGTGCGTTATCTATAATAGCTTCATACAGAATGGCGCGTATTCATACTATGCCGATTCAGTAAAACGATTCCTATTGGCTATCTTTTGTGAGGACAGAGTGATTGGTCAAGTTGAAAGATAGCATGACCACCTTAGTTGTGTCGGACAATGTTATGGAGGTACGCTGAACAGATGTTATTGGATGAATAAATTACAGGAGCTTACTTTTGTGTTGTACATTGTGTTTCGAATTGTCAGCGCTCTCTACTGGAAATATTTTTAACTAAAAATGCCTTTGCTGCAAAAAATTCGACTTTCTTGTGTGACCTCTTTCTTGCGATTAGCACCTTTTTATCATTATTTATTCTTTACTTTTTGGTGATTTTTTTCTAAAGTTTAAATGAAAATTTGGCGCTCATAACTGCAATGAAACAAGAATTAAAGCGCGTTGACATGGGCATTTTCTAATTCAGAAGTCAAACAAATAATACATGAATCACAAGTGAACTAAAAAACAAAATTGAATTTGTATCACTGTTTTTCAGGTAGTGTCTATCAATGAATTTGAAAGCTTGTTCAATTGAATGAAGTCTTTTTACATTCACATGTCACACAGCCTTGGATTAAAATAAAGCTTAAGGTCATTTGATTACTTTTTGCTTTTCACAAACTATGTGATTGGTAAACATCGATTACATCAACAGCAATTTCATTAAGTTTTTTATGATTAATTCAACGTATTGATTTATTTCTTTATGCATTGACTCAAAAAGCAATTCTCTAATTATATTAAATATCATGTGAACGAGAATTATTCAAAGAGTTAATTATTTTTTATTGAATGTCAAAGGATGTAATTCAAAGCATTGCACAATAATCCTATTTGGTAGCGGAAAACTTTTATGTGTTGTTTGTCAGCCATTAAATGAAGTAGTTAGACATCAGCAGTTTTTGTATTATGTACTTTGAATGATTTCAATTGATTGTATGAATCGTAACGTCATTACTGTTTTTTCATATTTCATTAACAGCTGCATATTGATTCTAGAACTGTGTAAAGATTGAATTATCAGATTCAATTATGTAACATTTCCAGGTTGATTTTATTGTGTTAATTTGTGTTTTTGTATGTATAATGTAGGATTCCCCCCCCCCCTTTTGGCATTTAGTCAATTCAGATTTTATATGCTTCTTACACATTAATAATGAAAGTTTTTCTAAGAAATTTTCACCGAAAACTTTTAATTAATATAAAACTTTCTTGATTACTTCAGCTACCTTTTATCTATTTGCAATTTTTATCGACCTTTTTTTTAAAGATATTTATTTTTATTCGATTTTCTTGCGAAATAGTTCATTATTGTTTTTAAACAATCTTTGAAAATTATGAAACAATGTAGCGATGCTTAAATAAAATATCACTAATAAACATGTTTAAAACAAAATAAGCGTGTTGCTTTTTGTGGAGATGTGAAAGCTTTCAATCTACACTTTTCAAATATTGCTAGACAAATTTTTTAAAATGTGTTTTCAATCGATTAGAGTAAGCTGATTATGGCATAAATTAAGTCATTCTTTCTAAAAACACATACATTAAATAAGTTTCTAAAAATGGAGTCAAATCTGTCCTGATGATGATTATAACAGGGAAGGAGACTCGACTGTTATAAAGTAGAGATCTTAGTGGGGAATAAGTCTTACGATCAAATTTCAATTTTATGAAGCATTGTTAATTCTATCCCGAATTCAGACTATTATACATTATTGGAAAAAATGTACCCAAAGCCTTTTTTGACATGTAAGTTCTATTAGCAAATTGGAATATTATTAAGTACTGCTGCAAATCTCGACGTCTTATTGCTTATATATCGGGTGGGCAAAGAGTCTGTAAAAATTTAAAATTTATAAAGACCAAAAAATTGAACAAAATAAAAAAAAAAATGGTTTGTGCAGGTTCAGAATCGAAAAGTCTCGGAATTTTTTTTAATATAAAAAAAAAAAAAAAAAATTTTTTTTTTAAAAACCCGATAGGCGGCGTTTTGCACATAAGTGCAAGGAAAGACTCGTAAATAACAGAAGTGACGTTACCAAATCAGTTTTTACAGCAGCATGTGCTCCACATATTCACCACCACAAGGGATGACACATACCAAGCGTGTCACAAATCCAGCAACGGCAGAGTGCACGGCAATGTCCGCCTGTATACATGGAATCTTTCAATTTCGACAGATTGGATGGACAGGATTAATACATCCGGGAATTTTAATATCCCCACAGCCAAAAGTATACTTTAGTCAGATCTGAAGATCGAGGAGGTCATGTAAACTTGCAACGTGTGTGAATGATTCTTAGACTTGGTCGTCCGGATCTTACACGATCCTTGAGCGATCCATTTTCCTCAAATGGCTAAACAAGCTTTATGAGGCGTACCACTGTTGAAGGCCCTTTTCGAGTCTTCACATTTTTCTGAAGTTGGAATTTACGCTGTGCAACAGTCGCTGATTCCTTGTTCATGAAAAACAGCTTCGCCAACAAAGCTTTGTATTTCTCGCTCAGCATCCGTGTTCACTAAGTTGGCATGCAACAGAGAATTAGATCTGGATCAAGAGCATTAGTATATATATATATATATATATATATATATATATATATATATATATATTTGTCAGGGCTTCGAACCGTAATTTTTTTTGTTCCGGTTTTCGTTCCGGTTCAACTAAAAAATTAATATCGGTTCAGTTCCGGTTCGAAGCCCTGGCCAGCCCGATTCATTTGGGGGCGGAGTGATGGATGATGACATCAATGATTGACGTAAAAATCGCCTAATGAAATACTACTATTACGAAACATTTGAATCGCCGCCATTACCAAACACCCATTTGATGCGCAGAAGATTTGATAGATGCTTCATGCTACGTCACTTAGGGCCTCTCCTGTCTATTTACTCCTCCCTGATCTAAACAGTCTATACAAACATCCGTGGATGATCGCATGCTGAGATGTGAAAAATAAAATATAACTCGATATTTTTCTTAAAAAATCATCTATACTTCTAGTTTAATCAACTGAATTAAATATGCCTTCTACAAGTAGTTTCATGCGAAACTGAAACAGAAAAATACTAGTGAATATCAAAATAGGAAATCGAGAAGCAGTATACATGTAATGATAATTATAAAGTTGACGTTAAATTAGAAAATATTGATAAGTTGGTAACAGTAACAAAATGACTGAAAGATATATCGAACCGAAATAAACAGATATTTTTTTTCGGTTCAGTTCCGGTTTTCGTTCCGACCAAAATAACGGTTTTTTCCGGTTTTCGGTTCAGTTCCGGTTCGAAGCCCTGATATTTGTAATCGCCTGTCTCGTTTGCATATTTTTAAATCAGTCGTTTGTGCGAGCGCCATCCGTCGACAGGTTTTTTTCTTAGTTTAAAAAAATCCCATGAATTTTATTGATGCTAAACCTGTAAACCGTTTTTTTATTTTGTTTAATTTTCCTGGTTTTATAAATTTTTGTAGTTAATATGGACTTTTTGCCCTCCCGGGTACTATTTTGCTTCATTTGGCATCGCCATTATACTATTGCCATCAATGTAAACAAAAGAATGAAAAAACATTAATTGAGAACTTTTATAAATTTACAAACCATCTTTCTTTCCCTTGAAGCTACTTACAATCCTTTTCCTAAACCGTCTTCTATCTTCTTGAAGCCACTTGTAGTCTTGCCTTATAAACCTCCTTGAAGCCACTTGTAGTCTTATTTTTTAAACCGCCTTACTCTACATCGAAATCTCTAGACGATCAACAAAAAACCAATCATTTTAAATTCAGATTTTATACGAACGAATAAAAATGGGTAACTTTAATAAGGGTTTTAAGAAACCTCCGATGGTAAAAGGATTTAATACCCACAAAACTTCTGGGGGGGGGCAACTTGGTTATTTATATAATTTCTAGTGACCTTTTTTCCCCCGGATACTTTATTTGCTGTTCCCTTGGAAACTTTCTTTGTTTGCGGCTTAGAGCCAAAATCCCTTTTGCGGCGCGGAATCTCGGACGCGCCTGTGTTTTTCGAAATAAGAAAAAAGTGAAGATTTTTGTAAATCCTTTAAGGCTTGGGAAGAAATACTGCCCCTTTTTCTTGAAAGCCGATGAATAATAAAAGCAGTTTCCTCTTTGGAGGCAGTCCAGGAAATACTTATGCCCGGTTTCCATCTGTTTAATTATTAGTGTGTTTACAAATGTCTAAGTATTTTGTAAAGCATTATCTATAATGTTTGCTCTCGTGATTAAATCGAGAAAGTGCAATGACGAGAAGAGATATGCAATTATGATGGAATTAAGGTAACAGAACACCTTCGAAGAAAATTTTTTTGAATTAACCTGAATTTTGCCTGTTAATGCATATTTTATGACCTTATGGGTCTTTAAAATGAGAAAAACACCCAAGTAAAGTCTTGTTAGTGCACATTTTTTCCGTGAAAGGGGTATTTTATGAAAAAATAAGCAAAAATAAGACTTTACGCAAAACATGATAACTGAAAATAAAATAAATATATTGACATTTTGTAAATTGAATAATATAACATACAACCTTATCTAGGGAATAGACACTTATTTTGGTAATATAACAATTACGTGAGAAGCTATTGTGTTTCGAGCTTCTTAACGTTGAAATTTTCTTTAAAAGCTATTGTAATTTTCACTTTATTGCTGTATAAAAAAATTTCTACTCAACATAAAATCTTAAGAGAGGTCTATTCCCTGTATTAGTATTTAAAAAACATATATATAAAATTTTTATTTCATCCAAGCATAACTTTTTGAGATATTGTGTTTTGCGGTAAGAAAAAATGTAAAAAAACTCATTTTGAGAAAACGACAAAAATAACATTAAACTAATCTGATTACAAGAAAAACACTTACTTTCTTATTAAAATTCACCAAATTTATAATTCTCTCCATCTTTAACTTCTAAAACAATATTTTTTTTCTTTTTAAGGGCTCTTAAAATTTTCCTATGTTTCTTTGTTTTGGGGTCTGCGTTATGAATCGATTCACGGATTCTGCATTTATCTAAATGTTTATATCCCCGTAAGGTAAACACCCCAGGATTTTCAATATTCATCTTATTAAAAACTTTGAGGCACCCATTTAATCCCTCATTGAAATGTATAACAGCATCATACGACCCAAATTTAATTGTTTTGAGCGAAACAAATACTTCTTTCGGAACTTTTTGCCAGACTATTCCGTTAAAACACTCATTTGTATTTTGCGTGCATCCATGTAAGCAGTTACTTAATATCTGTTTGTCGCATAGTTCTAAATATACTGGTTTAATTTTATTTAAAACATCATTTGATAAACCAGCATATTTTGTGGTACATTTTGTTCCATTTGCCACCCCCCGCTGAAAATAACACCAGCTGTCTTTCCCTATTGGGCACTGACCATGCATCGGTTTCTTATCACTTGATGCACAGTGATATAACGCAGCAATTACATTTTGCTGCATGGCATTTAAGTTACCGACATTACTGCATACAGCAATTCCGTAGTAATTTTGAAGTCAGTCGATAAAATTATCAGTTAATTTGCCTTTACCAGACAGTCCTTTAGTTTTTGTTTTTAGCTTTCTTAGACGCGAGCCCACTCTCTTTTGTACATGGCCAATGCACTCAAACTTTGTCACACTGTTCATTCCATAAGTGTCTTTCACACTCATGAAAGCTTTTGAGTCACCATCGGCATAATATTGCGTGTATTGAAGTCTGCGGTTTTTTTTCTGAACGAAGAAATATTCGTGAAGCCCCCACAATTTCCATTTTTGACGAAGATCCCGTAAAGTTACACTGACATACGTGGTCGGCTTTTGACGACTCATATTCATTCGACGAGTTTCTTGGCATAGTCTGAAGTCTCTTACATGTAGGACAGTAGGACGACATAACTTCTACTCTAACACCTTACCAGTATCAACTGATATTGCAGCAACACAACCATTCATAGATGTATAGCCTCTACGCTGCCATGTGCCATCCACAGATATGCCACATTTTACAAAATCAGATGAAAATTTTTGTTTTATATCCGCAATTTCAGTAGCAGCTTTTTTCATGGATTCCTCAGCTACTTCCTGAACCACTTTTAAAAGCTTTGCTTCCTGATTTTTGAAAGCAGTTTTTGTCAGTCGAGGCAAATTTAATGTTGAGCATAATTTAAATGCACCAGCAAAACCCTTGCCTATCTGCCGCATACCATATACTAGCCTGGTATTTATGACTGGTGCATTTACAACTTTTTTTGATGAAGCAAATGTAAAGAAAAAGTCACAGCATTTACATTTTAGTGTAAAATGAGAGCATAATCCATACATGGAATCCTCAAAAAGCTCTACTTTTTCAGCAAAACATTTTGGGCAGCAAAGTTGAGAAAATGCATCCACAATAAGCTCAAGATCAATGATTCTGTTACCAAACAGAGGACCAGGCATTTCTTCTGCAGTTGACATACTCTCATTTCCAATTTTGAAGAACTAGTAGTGCATTCAGGAACAGGTGTTGAATTGCTGTTATTTTCGGAAATTTTTGTGTATTTATTTCCAAAAAATTGTCTCTTACGCTTTCTAGTAATACTTTAAACCATTTTCAAGCAAAAATAAAACAGAATAGAATTATTTTTAACTTTCTACGCTGTCGATTCTTTCAGTATGAAAATCAAACATATATGTAAACAAAGTCACTAAACAACAAATTTGATGCCAGATTTCATACATAAAAAAGGAAAAATGTATTTCTAAATACATTTATATTTATTCTCAAATATTCTATTTTAATTTCTGACAAAATATTTGTATATTAATTTTCATATTTCATGTCATATACCATGAAAGAGAAACGTAAACAAACAATTTGGGCCACTTCCGGTTAGCAGAAAGGCATTTCCGGTCAGAGAAATTTATGATCAAGTAATATTAAAAAAGCTGTAACTTGGCTTCTAATTAAGCTAGAAACAAAATTTTTACAGATTTAGAAAGATAAAAGATTGAATTTTAATATTTGATCAAAAACGAAAAATCGATACTTTGACCGAAAATTGAGTTTTAAAGGTGTTCTGTCACCTTAAACAAGTAAAAAAATGAAACTACTCGTGAATAAAAATGTTAAAGAGATTACTATGAATTGAAAGAGGTAAAATATGTCACACACACACAATATGCTATTTGATGATAGAATGTTTATTTTGGAATTTTTTTCTCATTAATTCAATGTAAATAGAATTAAATTGTTTGAAATAATTGGAATTAATGTCAGTGAAACATTTTTTGTTATTTCCCCCGATTTATTTTAAAATGCCTCTACCTTGTTTGTAAAGCAGTAATTGTTGGGTAGAAATTTCCACTATTTTTAATTTTGTTACAAATTTTATAGAATGTAATTTGAATTATCTTTCTGAGCTTTTGTTCTTTTTATAAATTGAGAATACATTCAATATATTTCATGTTTTCTATTTTGATAAATATAGGTTTTGTTTTTGTGAAAAGGGCATTTTTTCCAATATAAAAGCAGATAGTTCATATATGTACATATTTGTTTTCCATTTACTTGTGAATCCTTATCTCTGTATGAATATTTCTTATTGGAAAATAAGTTAAAGCGTTTTGATAATCAAAATAAATATTGGTGTTATTTGTATGAAGTATTTTATTTTTAAAGATTAGAAAATAAATATAGAGGAAAATTAGTGGTATCTGATTAAATAGTTTAAAAAGCATTTTGTTAGAGTAAACATTTTTGAAGTAACATGATAATTTTCTCGAAATGACTAAGGAGAATAAAGAGGATGTACTGAACAAAAATATGTTTCAAAAAATTGCACACGTACAAAAGGATAGATCTTCAATCAACATTTTTGAAAAATTTGCAGGTTAAGTTTCAATTAACTCGTGAACATATTTTTCAGATTGATAGGTGTATGTTGATGAATTTGGTAATCCAAAACACTTAATGGAAAAAAAAAATCGGGGTATTTCTAATGCTATGGAACGCATTCCAATATTCCATTTATTGGTATTTCTAATGCAACGAAAAGTATTACAAGTAGAAACCTTTAGAATTATAAATCAGTCAATTTATGGATATAAGCCTATTATGTAAATTATTTCAAGACAAAAATTGTTTTCGTAGAGCTATACAAAGTACTAAAGATTGCTACTTAGAAGTATAATGAAATCACATCACATACACATGAACACATTTTAATATTTTATTTTGGCTTATCGAAGCGTTTTGAAAAATAATTCAATATTTCTATGTTCATATTATAACAAATTGAATGATCGATTCTTCTTAATGCACTTAGTTTTCTCAAGGCAAATTACTTTATTTCCATCATGTTTGTCATTCTAACCTAGTTTGAATTTTTTTAGCAAGAATTATACATTTTTTTTCGTTTTATTCATCTCTAATTATTTTTTTTCTTGATGACGATCGTAAATAAATTCGATTTAATGTACAGCAAACTTCATTCCATGGAAAAGTTATTTTCTTTTTCCAATCATATACCCTTATCTGACCATTCGGTCATAAGCCGACGAGCAGCCCAATGAAATGTAGAGTGATAAAAATAGTCACCAAAGGCCCAGTCAACAGCATTCAAAGAAATAGGGTTTATAACAGTAAGATATATATTGAGGTGATCCCTAGTCATGAGTATGTCATAGTCCCAAGTGTACAAGAATATGAATGTGCGACTTACATTCCATGCAAGTAATGCAAAAAGTCGCGAACATTAGCTAGTCCACGCAGACAACTCTAGACAAGGAACCAAACACTTTTGTTCACTTCTTCAGAAAGAATCTCCATTTCTTTCTCGAAGCTGGAACGTTTTCTTGAGAAAACTAGATTTCTGAGATGCTTATGTCAATGAAGTCAATATCGAAGCTTGTGAAGATAATACATAATAAAAAATAAAATAAAGTTACACCATTCAGAGTCAAAATCCATGTTCTCCATTTCTTGGTGTGGAGTGAACTTCTGTTCAACTCACAAAGGTTAAATTAACAGTGTGCGTCACAAGAGTCCAACATTTTAAAGCAACACATACAAAGCTGGTCAATACGGAGAAGTGTTCTACTGTACGTTTATAAGTCAATTTGAGGTTTTCTCATTGGATTATTTATCTTCATAATGAAGCATGACATTTTGTTAAATATCTTTTATATGCATTACCTATACAATGGTAATTATGTCCGCGCGCGATTTATTGCTGAAAAAATTATTAACTATGTCACCAATAACGCTTCGCTCGTGATTCATATCACTTTCCTTCTGATCTTGTTCCCATGGGTTAATTCTCTTTTAATTGAAGTAAAAGTTCTGGGCTCCATTTTTCAGGCGGCAAGAAAAGCTGGGAAAAGATTAATTACTCTACGCTAAAATTTTCTTCTTCATTCGTCTATTCTTTAATTTTTATCAGAACAAAAGGCGAATACCCTATTTTTTATATTTGTCTCTTATCCTCGTTGTTCCTGTACATCCCCAACTCTTTTCAGTTTACCTGAGCAGGAAAAAAAATATTATGTGGTGTTGATTTTTTTTACCTACGTGTCTTTTAAGTATAAAAGAAGCACACGGATTAAGTGGTTCTGGTAATTTGCCATCTCTTTGACAGTGTTACAATTAAGCTAATCATCGATATTTTTGCACATTTGTGTAATGGAAATTGAATTTTCTGTGAGAGAAAATAATTTATCATTTTCCTTTGTTCCTTGTTTTTACAGACAAACCGCAGATATTGAATGTGTCGCCCATTCATGGCGCTACGGTAGCTGTTTACAACAGTACGACACTGGTTTGTGAAGCAGAAGGAAATCCTCCTCCCAAGTAAGTTTATATATTCTTCATTTAAATTCAATTACATTGACCAATACTGTTTATGTTTTCTGAAAACTTAGAATTTTTGCTAGCAGAATTTATTATTCAAGCTTCTCGAACAATGACTTGTAAAAGTACGTATGACCAGTAAAAGAATGTGGTTTATCAGAATTACTGTCAACTAAGTTTTTCATTTCATGTACTCATGAAAATAATATTCTATTTTTAACAAACTTTATCTTACCTTATGATTTAAATAGGAGTAAACTGTACTTTTTACATGGTGAATGTGTTTTTTGGGGCTCTATTTGCCTATTATAAACGCCTAACTTTTCTCCTCAAAAAGTATCTATATTTGAAAACTCCAGATTTGTGTGTGTGTGTGTGTGTCTCTCTCATGCTGGTTCATGCAGAGTTCAGGTTAAGCTTTTAAAAATTTCTAAGAAAATATTTACTCGAATGAGATTAAAAATTTCAAACATTTTAATAGTGTTCAAGATATAAATTTTGAAATGTTAAGTTTACATTTTATTTTGGAGAAGTAAGTATTTCATTTCGTTAGTAAGTGACACTGATCAATCATAGTCAGTCATTTTTACTTGTATTCTTTGTAACGTTTGATCTTAATATAATATATTAAGGAGTTTTTTAAGAAAAGAAATTTCTCTCTATAATATCTTAAATGTTTCGCACTGTATGGTCAAACGTTTACCTGTGTTTCAATCAAAGAATCATTAGTTCAATGGAATGTATATTCGCGTACATTTTAGGCTATATTCCTTAAAAATAAATGAGACATCAAATTAAAATGAAGTACAATTTTGACCACAAGTGGGAGCAGAGTCGATGATGAAATCTTCAAAATATGTATTAGTTATAAAAATTGTAAAAAACAGTTGTGTGGTAGGTCTTTTTTAATTTTTTTTTTCTGAGCTGAAAAATGTATTTACTATAATTAAAGAAAATACAATAAATTTTTTTTCGTAAATTTCTTTTATGAGCAGTTAAGAACAAGTCATGGTGTATTTCAATTGTTAGAACTCTTTGAACATCTACCTCACACTAATTTTTAATATTGTATCTAATCACATATCTGATCGCTGTCATATATACCTACCGATCGTCGTAATTAAAAATTGTTTTCTGAGTCTACAAAATTTTCCCAATCGGTCTCATTAAGTGACCCATAGGTCAAAGTTTGCTGACCACTGTTCTATCAATAACTAAACTCAATAAAAAATAATAAATAATGCAATCAATAATGAAATTCTTGAAAAATAAAACATTATTTATATATATGTGATCGCATTAGCCAGTGGTCATTGGTGGTAAATTCATGGCTGGTTTTGTCTTTTTCGAGTTATGGGCTCATGTATTGGAGTCCCTATAAATACGCTGTGTAGTGAAGCTGATGCACTTAAATCTGACTAGGTTCAATTCCTCATTTTGACTTTGTATGGGGTTTATAGAATGTTTGAAATGTATCTCTTCAGTTGATGTTCTCGTCACTTGATCGTGATATGACGAGATCCCACTACAAAAGCCCTCGTGTAGCTTCAAATTTAGGCATTAATAAATAATCAGTCTGTCGTGACCCGTGGTCGGGAGTGGGGGAGGGTGTAAGAGAAAGCAAAAAAAAAAAAAAAAAAAAAGCAATTATTTTATTAAAATCAATGTTTTTATTTACTCGGCTCTGGTGGCTTAGAGGTAGCGTGTTCGCCTGAAGTCGATAGATTTTCCGGATGCGAAAATTGTAGGCACGTATGTCGTGTGATTATGTGGAATGTAAAAGATCCATTGAGCATCAATTTGGCTCTGGTACACTCGGCAATACTAAATCATGTTGTTGTTGTCGTGAACTTCCCGAAGTGAAGGAATGAAAGTTGCCAGAGCCTATGAGACAGATTGTACTACTTAACGATAGATGGCGACACCACCTATCTCGATGACCACAATTTAGGCATGGAACTGGAGGGATGGAAATATTCTCCAGCCCCTGCACTCGTGTTTCTTCTACGACCGCCCACAAGACTTTCGGACCCACTGATTTAACGAGCCTGTACTCCGTGTGTACTCGGAGGGTATTTGGTGCATCGAACCCAGGCCCTGCGATCTAGAGTACGATGCTATAACCACTAGGCTACCCACGGCACTAACGAGCACTAAATCATGGCAATGTTTAGCATCTTACGAGAGCTTAAAAATTAATTCAAGCGTCTAAATTTGGAACGTGGCCGCCACTAGATGCTGCCACCAAGAAATGGCTCTCGCATTTGGGACTTGCCGTATCCCGTGTCTGCAAAGGCTAAATTTCTAAAATGCAGCTCCATTTGAAGAAAAAAAAGAATGTTTTTTATTTATCCTTCTAAACTAAAAAGTATGGAAAAGTCATAAAGTGAGGGAGTGGTCAACTTAATCCTATCCTTAATATGTACACAAAATTATTGTGTTACTTACCTTTTCATTGTAGATCCGATGTAATAGTACTAGTCCGGGTACTTCTAGTATAACTCGATAACTTGGACGGAAGGACATCCTGAATTGTGAGAGCTTCAGATATTGACTCTGATAATCTAACTTCAATAGCAGCCTCGCGATTAACTCCTTACATTTACTAGAGTTATAATAGCACTCAAATTAACATAAATCACGGTTTTTCTACGGGAAAAGCGGTTTTATAATCATACACAACAGTTAAAGAAGCGTTTTTTTTCAAGAAGTTTAGTAAAAACGCGAATAAGACCCATTATAAGTCAATGTGCATGTTTCTTATTATAGATTGTATGCAGTAAGATATAAAAACCGAAGTAAGTTTAAAAGAATCGCATATACAGAATATTTATGTTAAAATAAAAATAAAGTATTCGTGGTATTTTTTTGTGTAACTTTAAAATTAAACATTTCTTTGTGTGTGCACTAAATTTAATTCGTATGCTTACGAGGTCAAATACTACAAATAATTATGACATAAAAATCAACATTTCGAAATAAAAGAATTATTCATAAATCTTATTTTTGAAATGAAACACGTTTTAAATTATGTGGAAATACTTGTTAGTCGCTGTTTCGGCAACTATCTGAGTTGAAATTACAATAGTTTAAACTATTCTGCATTAAGTTTTCCACCTATCCCCTTCCATTGTGAATTTTAATCATGTTACTAATTTCGTTAACCAATGCGACTTTCGTTCTATTTTGTAGATATTCTTGGCTTCAGAAAATGGGAGGAGATGGAATCGAGTGGCAACAAAGGGGCAACACTGCTGCCTTGCTAATTCAGAATGTCACATATCAATACCAAGGCCAATATGTTTGCGAGGCTTCTAACGTCATTAATGGACATACATACAAATCTACATCTGCCGAAATTAGCCTGGATGTGACTGGTAAGTCCTTGTTAGAGAGAGAATAACTGTATTACGTTACAATTACATAACATAGTTGAATTTAACATGAAATCATTATACTCTACCACTGATGTGTATATATATTAATTTTTATGGTCTGTTGGAGATGCAATATTATCTTATTATTGGGGGTATTCATAATTGCATTAAATAATAATTGATTTTCTTAGCATAGTGACATACATGTAATTTAAATGATCTAGTCTATTATATGGCAAGGCTTATCTTGATCAGATAATGCTAACCAGTAATTGTAGGAAGTGATCGGAATGCGTTATAACTCTTTTCAGGTGTTTCAAATGATATCTATATGTATAAAATGGATGTTTGTATATATGACCTCGCTTCACTCCAACACTGTTCAACCGATCACTATGAAAATTGGCATGTATATATATTATTTTGTGGAGAAGATTTTTTTTCCTATCCACTCTGTTGCATCTCCCTACCTGGTGGCACTCCAGCATTTCAATTTCTGCACTGTTCAATCAATCGCCAAATTACCAACTTGGTCGCCAAAAATGATACTCATTTAGCTCTATCGCCAACATTTGGCTATGTTTACATTGAATCGCCATTATAATGCAAGAGAAACGGCGTTGTTTACAAATATTACAATTTTAACATAAAATAAATACAGCAGAAAGTAATATTAACGTATTACGCGCATCCGGATATAAATTATTTACTCTATTTTAAGCGTGCATTACACAATATTTGTAACAATGTGTTACTTTTTGCTGAGCAAAATCGGCTTAGGAACCTGTTTTCAAAATTCAACCCACAAGAGAGTTACGGGGCGTTATAAATAAACAAAATCATTTTTATCAGCTATTAGATCTACAGACACAAAATTTAACAAATGTTTTTTTTTTTTGTTCAGAGGAGCTGTGCAAAAAGCCTTTTTTTTGTTTTTATTTCATTAGGAGTTAAAGTAAAATTATTTCGTTAAAAACTTCTTTATCCTTCAATCTACATATATTGCTTAATTTTTCAATTCACTCATGTGAAGAAAGAGTATACCAGCTAGTATGAGTATAGGAATTTTACGCATTCATGTATTTTGTTAATTAATGACTTCTGATAGTTTTTGATTATCATAATGCACATAAATCGTAAGTGTAATCTGTTTACCTAGGAAAAAAAATTAAATCACATGCTAATTTTATAATTTTTTTTTTAAATTCAAGACTACTGATTAATTGAAGCCTACTAATTAAAATTTAAGCTTGCGAGCCATTTTAAGGCAAAACGGAGCCACTTACTCTAAAGAATAAGTGTTTGCAAATTAAATATTTTTTTTTCAATATTAAAATACGAAGAAAAACAAATGGCACAAAAATAAAGTATCTGATGTGTTAAATCATCTGATATGTCGAACCATTGTCCATAAAACAGTTCATTAGCATTAAGTTAAAATTAATATTTGAGGACGATTCAAACTCAATTGTGGCATTTATTTATGGATTAATTAGAAGTCAAACCTCCCAGCATCCTATATGCCTGTCTGTATTCTAGAAAAAAATTTTTTTTTACCGCAAACTGTTATTAATATTCTGTATACTGGAAATTAAATTTACATTCTTTTTAATTTGTAATATTAGTATGTACTATAAGGTAAAGTCTGCAAAAATCATTAAACTACATTTTTTTATGTTCATAATATCTGGAAAACTTAGTTTTGATCGTAAGATTTAGAATTTAGAATTTTTTAATATCTCATGAAATGATTTTTATACAATTAACCACATAGAGCTAGAATGTATTCTTATCCTTATTTATAGAACAATAATTCGTTTCGAATTTATTAGCGGAGAAATATCATTTGACTCTTTTGAAATTTGAATCTGAATTATATATGGACAGAAACATTGAATTAAATCGTAAATACTTTAAATTTATTTTCAAAAATGCTTCGATTCGTTGCATGCATGCCTGAATTTTATCTAATGAATACTATTTCGAATTGAACGGAATTTTAAAAACATATTTCGAAAAGAAACTCACTTGGAAGAACGAGTTCATTTAATACGTTACAATTATACTTTCACTTTCAAAACCATTTATTTTTAGTCGAAAAAGAAAGCTATTGAACGAGTGACAGGGTGTCAGGTCCAATTCCATATCAGAAAAGCAACATGCCGATATTTCATTTTTCATTTCCTAAGTAATATGCGCTTTCAGATCGACAAGGAACAACTATTGAACGGAAAATGCAGAAGTACAAAATTAGCCGGCGATTCTACTTTTCAATGATTGATGAAACCGTAAATTCACTTTCGCGTTTTACGAATGAACCTGACAAAACTGGGAGAAACTTTTCAATTACTGTAATTTTGGCAGCGAATGATTTATTCCATGTTTCGAGTTGGTGTACATTGTGAACCCCCTGAAGCTCCCCCACAATTATTTTCTCGTACTTATGACGAATGTGTGCGAGCGATGCAAAGGTATTCCTGACGCAGAAGCAAACGCCTGGAAATGTTGCTGGAATATCAATTTGACGAAGTGTCACGTGTGATTTACTTTTATCATATTTCCCAAATAACATAACATTACAGCGTGTTCGCGTTATTCATTTTCTGATTCTCATTTGTGTCAGGTGCACTTTTAATTTGTGCCGACTGTCGGTGCAAGGTTTAGAAAATTTTAACAAAGAAATGTCTAGAATTTGTATTTTACAATAATCTCATTTGAATTTTGTGACACATGATCATTTATTCTTGCATTTGAAACTTTTGTTGTACAATGTATTCTAAATGTGTTGTGGAAAAGTTCTAATGACAAAAATTCAATTTGGAAAGCAGAGAGATATTTAAAAAGAAAATACATTTCATCCAAATGAAATTATATATCAGAAGTGGGGAACCCCCACTGCCTTAAGGCCACATACGGCTTCCATGAGTTTCTTGTGTGGCCTTCATAAAAGCTAATACTTTTATTAATTATATAGATTATAACAATGTTCAAATAAATAGAATTAATTAAAAACAGGATGAATATATGTTTCAATGATTACTTGTGGCCAGTGGAGTAAAGTACACCCCCGCAATCCCCGCATCGTGAGGGAGGCCTTGGTTCTAGGGGGCCCAAAGCCTGACTGCCACCAATTACCTGCCCGGTGTAAATTCCAACTTGAGGGGCCCAAAACCTGACATTGAAGGAGACCCAAATATTCTCAATTGCGCCACTGCTTGTGGCAATGATCAGTTGTGCATTTCAAATGTTAGAATGTCATCTAGTACAACATGACAACATTATCAGACTGTTATATAATGTCTACACAAAAATTATTGCTATTGCTGCGACTGATTTCATGTACGTTTAAAATATATTGTTCTGCAGGAATGACATTTAAATATTAATTTGAATGTTAATGAAGCTTTTTCTTATAAGTTCCTGTTGACAATTATTACAATTATAACAATTATTTACTAAAAAGGCGCTTGTGGCTGAACTTATTTAAATTTGGTAATGTGCTGGTAATAGACTCGTCTCCTGTTGCTAACAGCCGTTGTAAAATTCTAGTTTTTATTTTACTTATTATGTGGTTTTCGTAGTACTTTTGTGTTATTCTACTTCTTACAAGTATATGCTTTCATAGATACATTATTAAATGTTCCTCCCTTATGCGAAATCAAAAATATTCTATATTGTAACTTCTTCTGTCAAATAATAATAAATACGAAGTCAATATTTTTTTCTAATGTTTCTGTATAATGCATCAAATTGTTAAAACTGTGCAAAAACTAATAATTTCATAAAAATCACATTTATAGGACATTAACCTGTGCGGTCTCTTTTACTACTACCTGATTTATATGTGGCCTCTAATGGTAAAAAGTTTCCCCACATCTGTTATACATTACAATTATTCCTTCCTGTGCCGAATGGATATTATATACCTATAAAAATTAGTTCGTTAAATTTCATATCAAATTCTGTATTACTATAGAGTATAATAAAAGAGAAAATAAGAGAGTTAAATAATTTCTTATCCAGATATACTGTTTTAAGTGAGAAATTATTGATTTTAGTTAATTTTATCAAATCAGAGATATCCTACATTTCGCTTCATTTGTAAATGATCATATATTACAATAGTGTTTGTTAACTGTATGTGTCATCAAAAATGTCATTTATCGTAGTTTTATATTCTTATCAATATGGGCGAAAATCTTTACGCTGACATGTATTTCAAAGACAAATTTACATAAATTAAATGTGGTTGTGTGTTGTTATTGCTTAAGGTTTTAATTATTATTCAAGTATTATTTTTAATAGTTCAGAAGCAAGCACACACTGATTGTACAATATTATAGTTGAAATAATATTAAGAATTTTTCCCAAAATACACGAAGAGAAATTTTTTTCTAACACATTTAAATTTGAAACTATGTAATAAAACAACAATTGTTCATATGTATAAAATTATTTTAAAGTATTTTTAAAAAGTACATTTTATATATACAGTATAAATGTTTTACAGAGTTTAAAAGTCCTGCATTGAAAGAATGCATTCAACACATTCATACCCAGTCATACGCATCTCTTCATAATAGCAAACCATCCTTTCTGAACACATGTGTTGCAAGGCCACATGTTAAACGAAAGATATGAACGATTGACAACAGGTGTAGTTGGTCTATTGTATACTTAAATGAATGAAAGCGATTAAAGTGTCTTTTCGCCTAAGGAATCGGAAAACACTAAGAAGGGGTAGCAGACAGATGGTCATTAAAGGGTCTAAGTTACAGGAAAGACAGAGACAACACAACGTAAAACTTGTAAGCTCCAACCTGTTTATTACAGAATTGCAGATGACAGTGAGTGTTCGAATTGTCGAGAGTTTTATAAGGTAACTTCGAATTATAGCGTGTTGTATTCTGGTCAGCCACAGATTTTACTTCGAAATATTGAGTGTACCAAAAAAAATTGTTTTAGTTCGAAATATCAAGAGTTTTTCATGTGACTGAGCAAATACTTCGAATTATCGAGAGGTTCGTATTATCGAAGGCTTGAATTATCAAGAGTCGACTGCATATATATTGTTTTAAATGTATACTACTCCTTTTGTGACAAAATACCTTCTTCATATGTAGGACCATGGTAGCTTAGTGGTTATGGTCACCAACTAGTGGCCGACGTGTCATGAGTAATATTGCCACCGAGGGCCTGTCGTGTAGAGGGTTGAAGCATGCTAAAACTGCGGTGGTTCAAATCATCACCTTGCCATGGTTTGGAAGTTAGGAGGATGCACAGTGCCAGCTCAAGTATAATTTTCAATACTTGACCATACTTCGAAATTAAGAGGTCTGTCGCCAATAGCTCTCGTGTTGCTTTAGAGAGAGCGTGACATTAATAAACATTTACCCTCTTCAAATGAATGATTATTTTTTGCAAATATTTGTAGGATATACGAGAAATACATGAGCATGCATTGTCAAAATAAAAGGATATTGGCTTTAAAAGTTGTTTTCTATTACGCACTATTTAAGGTTATTTGTGTATTACAGATTTAAAATTTTTCTTCGAAAATATTTTGTATATCTAAATTCTTGTTTGATTCAGTTGATAAAGAAGAAAAAAAACTCACTATATACTAATATCAATGGATACAATATACTTTCCGTATGCATGATTTGTAGATACGATGTACTCTTATCATAACTCCAAAACTATTGGCCTGTATAAAAATAGAGAAGATGGATCTTGAAATCCTTTGGGACTCAAGATTCTTTTATAAGTTTTTGCTCCAAGAAGGGGAAAAAATGTACGAAATTTACTTTTATGGGAAAAAGGCACATGGAATATTGAGTCTGCAAAAACTAAAAATATCATTTCTTAGAAATGCTTTTGATATCACTGTTTTCGATGTTTTTATTAAAAGTTTGCTTGAAAAAAATTGATCAGAAATAAGTTATAAGAAATAGGAATTTTAGAAATTAAAAATAAAACTTAAATTGCTTTAAAAACACTAAATTTAAAAATTTGTTGCATAGTTCATAACCACTACTTAATAACACGAATTAAAATTGTATATTTCTGCTTTGAGGGTTTTCAGTTTTAGGTACATTTAGGTATATTTCATGTTAATAATATTGTCGTACCGTGTTGTCATTATCTCGAAAAAACGCACTTTTTCAAACATAGCAAATTTATCTTAAAATATTAATGCTTTTTACTATAGTAAAATTCTTTATTGAATATATGTTAACATTAAACTTAAGTAAAAGCACTGAAACTTAAAATTCCACTTAATAATAACTCTGAGTCAAATACAGGATCTCCTACATAGTCTTTTTTTTTTCTCAGCACCGCACGTTTTCTCTCACACTTTTCTTTCTTTATTTCTCTCATTCACCCACTGGAGTTGAGTGGAAGTCGGTTGCATGATAAATAGCTTGCATTGTAAACTATTTCGTTATAATAACTGACTGTCCCAATCAGCAGAAGGCGCCTTCTTGCATCTATACATCTTTTGTGGAGGCCAAGTGACAAGAAAACGTGGTCGCTATGGAAACTCATTCGTATTCTTTGCCCATTATTTTTCTTAATGATGTGTGTTGTTTCTGTGTAGTTAAACTTAGATTACAATTTAGGAGATTTCATTGAACTCAACTCCGAATTTACCACTTTAAGTTTAAAATTTAACGCCCAACATTCTACAGCATGTCAGATGTGTTTCTTTTCTATTTTAATTAGCCTAACTCTTTATTTTTTAAAAATTTATATATACATTTGTTTCTTGAAATAATTATTTTTAAAAGTATCTAAATTATTTTCGAAATGGGATACATGTTTTGATGAGAAAAGGGGACCGTATTCGATACTTAATTTTCAAAAATCAGAAACTGAGAAAAATAATTACTACTAAACATTTTTATTTGCCAGCTACTTTAAATTATAAACTATTTAATTCAAATCGATATGAATGATATTTTTGAACTGCCGTTAAATCAAGTTTTTGAACCTAGTGGTTCATATATAAATCCCATATGATAGATGTGAAAAATTGTATTCATGAATTAACATCGAGATATCGGTATGGAGTTATCTTGTAGCAGAGATTTGTGACTTGCATTGAATGAAAATCAATGATGAGAGAAATTCTTATCTATCCATAGAATCACGAAAGGCATAGCGTGCTTTTCGATATCATCCGAATTCTCCTCTTGCTGACAGCACAAAAGCACGCGATTGATTGTTCTATTACTGAGATCGATTTCGATTACAATATCGGTAGGGGGAATCGTGATTCGGTATTCAATTTAATGTGTGCAGACTTTCTAAGATTAAGCATGGAAGAGAGAGTGATATTTTACACCCTTCGTGATTCATTCGACTCTTTTGAATGTCAAAATTCAAAGAGGTGATTCAACAGAAATTACTTTTGATAATATATTTGTGTTAAATATTGTGAATAAACTTTCTTGAAAGAACAAAAATCACCTTTCATCATTCCACTCCGCTTTCCCCAAATATTGAATATGATGAACACATTTTTAGAGTTTAAATTACTGCATATTTTCTCGTAAGTTTGATTTATATAAGTATTCCGTTAGGCAGAAGTATCATAATCTTATTGTTAAGGTAACTGGCTGCGCTGGGAACCAAAGTATTTAAAAAGCATATAAACGATTTTTTTTGGACATTTAGCGTCACTTAAATTAGAATATACGCATAATTATTTTGTGGATATTACTACAAAAATGAATTATTTAAATGCATTTTTGGGCAAAAAATTTAGAAAGAATCATATTTTCAAAACAGTCTCCGTTTGTTATTTTTCCGTTCTACAATAATATTTTACCTATATATAGTTGAGCCTTCTGTACGGAACCTGAACAAAGATTTTTTTTTTTAAATATATTTTTTTAGAAGTGGATTTATTCATATTTTACATTTCAGAGTAGATAAATTTTAATAAAACCCCCTTTTTTATTATCAGTGTCGTAGTTAGGTATCTAAAGACCCTGTTTCAAACTGACCGAGCTTGGTTGGATTTTATTAAATAAAAGTATATTAATATTTCAAATATACAAGGCTTTAATTTTTATCTAATATCTTCTCTTTCTTGACGTTGTTTGCACTTAAACTCACCACTGGGTTTCTTTCTTTTTTTAATTCATAGTTTTAGTATAATATTTTTCCATTACAATTCGTATGTGCTTGATTACTTACTGACGTTAAAAGGAAGGAGAAATGTAATTCTACGCCACCAAATGCCTTTGGAGAATCGCTAGCTATTTATTTATTCGGGAGGATTGAACTCATCTACCAAAGGGTTTATAGTTACAAAATGGTCCACCAGATAGACAGGAAATGATGCCAAAAGTAAGCATGAACAAGAAAATACATTATAGTATTATTATAATTTATATTATAATATTATTATAATTTTTAAGATATAATAATAAGTATGGTAAGAGTTTTCATGGAACTTGAAGTTTATTTCCTAGTAACAGTTTAAAGAAAAATGAAAAGATTGAAAATAACAAACTCTTTTCAGTAATATCGCAAATTTGGCTTGCTTGGTGGTCATAGTCCGAAGGCTTCCTTGAACTTGAGGGCCCCGGTGCACGGCACCTCTTAGCCCATTGGTAGCTACGCCACTGGCTATTATTTCAATTGAATGGTAGTACCTCTGAAAGTAATGGGGATTTATAAAAATTGTTTTCCGTAAAAGGAAGAGCCATGTTTCTTTTCTTTTTTTTTTACCAAAAAATTGCTTTTAATTAATTGTTATTTAGTAATATTATTAAACCGAATATATATATATATATATATATATAATATTTGTTCAAAAAGGAAGCTGAATTTAAAAAAGTATTACCGTAAAATCCGGCATTTTACGCGTACCGGCGTGTAACGCGCATCTATACTTTTAAGCTGCATTTTTCAATGCCGAGATATATTGGCTGTATAACGCGCAACCCTTATTTTACGAAGGAACCGGAAATGTACGCAAGAAATGCTGTTCTATTTTGAAGTCATTTATTTCATGTACTATTCCAGGATTTAAGTTCATTAGGTGTATGTCATTTCTTTTAAATAAACAATATTCCCGTAATTGTAGAAGTTTAATTTTTTTTATGCTCATCTCTTTTATTTTTGAAGCTGTCATTTTTATATCAGGCTTATGCACCGCACTCATAAATTTCGATTTTATTTTTTGAGTTAAAATTGCGCGTTATCCATGGAGATTTTAAGGTATTCATTTGTACGATTTTGCAAAATCATGGTTTCGAAAGTATTCAGATACTTTAAATGTATGATATGTGTGTATATGTGATGTTAGAGAAATATATTTTAATACGGGAATATATTTTAATACCATATGTAAATAACATATTCCAAATTTAATTTGATTTTTTGAGTTTATCACATGTTAAGTATAAAATTAGCAGAGCTCTTCTCGTATATAAATTATATTGTAAACCATAATTTTAAACACTGCATGATTTTTTTAAAACTGGTTGGGTATTGCATCTTCAAATGCAGAAATAAATCAATCTGGTGTAGATTTCGGAATTAAATTTGCACCGAGAAAAAGAATATTTTCCGAAATGTCTGCGTAAGCTGCTTTTAGTACAAACTCAAATCCAGATACCATTTTCATATTTCTTTGCATTTCAGAAGACACTTAGGGCTAGGATGGAAGAAGTTATTTTAAGAATCACGTAACCTTCTTATATCGCATGTGTGTTTTGGTAGTAAGCTTAGATGTTTCGAAAGCTTTCAATACCAATATTCTAAAGTAAAATTTTATATTCACAGTAATGGAAAATAATTTATGCGAAGAACTTTTCGCCGAAGATTTTAAATCCCACCATTTCTAGAACATTTTTTTTTTTCAATTCGGGATTCGGAGTTCTAAGCAGCGTCGACTACCAAAGCAAAGCTGAAATCCTCTTTGATGTATGGAGCTTAATGAGAAGTGCATATGTGAGCTTTTTTCCCCACTTTGATAAATGGTAAAATTGCAGAGTCGGTGTTGGCAACAGCCTTGTAGCAAAGTTAAAATCGTCTGCTGAAACTAGCATTAATGGATTTATTATTCTTTGTTACAAATGACTGTTCTACGAATGTGACATTTTCGTTTTAAGAGGATTTATTTCATTTTAGTCTTGCCATTATTGTACTTTTACTGTTTTCCTTTACTTTCAGTTCACGGTTGAGTTCTCCCGGAACACGGAAAAATAAATTAAGTAGCTCCAATCTCATTAACTTTTGCCGTTTGGGGCATACGAAGTTAAATCACACTCGATTAAATTTAATTCCAGGAACTGTATTCTATGAAGAGATAGTGATGCTGTTAAAGTGTTAAAATTGGATTGTGCTTCTCTTAGAAACTTTGTTTTAATAATCTGATTCTGAATTTTATGGTACTCTTGGGTGCTTATAAACTTTTTTTGAGGGTTATGTTGCAAAATTGTGTATACATTTTTTTAAAAAAAAAATGCATTAGTAAAGCTAATTTATAAAAAAGAAAAACAAATATATAGGAGCTCAAATGGACGTCCGTGATGAAGAATTTTAAAATCCAATAATCTGATTTAAAAATTAGCAATGCGTTTGTGTATGTGCGGTCATTCCTTCGAATTCAATTATTGTACAAACCTGTGTAATTGCTTAAGATTTTAATTATTTTAATGGGTTTTTACATGGTTTAAATATGACATAGTTTTCATCTAGAATATGATTGAAAAATGAACAAGAATGAATTGTTATTTTAGAACTCTTATTAGAATTTACTTGTAATTATTAGTTTGAAAAATGATTGCATGTTTGGAATTTTTTCCCTGCCATTTTATATTGGAATTTTTTTCTTGTTTATGTTTTACAGCCTATTTTAAATTTTTGAAAAGTTGATTAACATATATGGTGCATAACTTTAATTTCATCTTCAAGTGTATACTATATGAATAATATATCATTAGATATATGTTTACACTTTCCGTTGTTACAGAAGAAAACATATTCAATCTATAAAGAAGATATTGCTAGAAAAAGAACATTTTTTGTAATTTCACATTTAAAAAAAAATTATTTGAACACATTTTGTTATTTTGTTATAATATAAACAATTAATGAAAGCATACATCGTGTTGAACTAAATTTGGGGACACGGTAGCCGAGTGGATATGGTCTTGAACTCATGCTTGTGTTGCTGAGTCGTTAATTCAAGTTCTGAAGTCACTTGAAGACCCGGTTTCTATGAGGCTGATATATGTTAAATATGTCGTGGCTCAAAGTGCTCGCTATGATGTCGTATGGGTCTATGGAGAGAGCCAGTTTTTTCTAATTACAAAGATTGTCTCTAATAGCTCTCATGCATCTTTAAAATACGAAGTTAATTAGAAAATCAACGATAAAAAATAAATCGAGAGATAAATCAAGAACTTCCGAGTACCTGAACATGAGTATATTTAGGTTGCTGTAGGTTATTAAGGTATCCGACTACCCTAAAATTGTAAATTTTACCAAAAATTGACTAATACTTTTATGATTTATTTTATAGACGATCATATTAACTTTATAAAAATACCAAGTTTATTATTTTCCGTTCACTAGAAAAAAAACTATAAGTGTTTTAGTAAAAGCAGATGCCATTACTTTAAGTAAGATGTCATACTTTAAAGCGCGTTTTACTCGAAATGTGTTTTTTTTTAAATGCTTAAAAAGTTTTCAAAATAATTAACTGAAATTTTTGTGTATGTTCTGTGTAATAGATGTGTTTTAACCTTCAGATTTATCAATCACTGCTTCATTACAAAATTTAGAGTCCCTTGTTATTATAATCATTGTTATTTTAAGCAATTTCATATAATAACTAAGATAAAGTGCTCTAGCTTTTGTAAAAATTAAAATATCCTGAAGGTCATTTCAAAAATGAATAACATAACACATCAAATTTAAAAAAAAAACTCAAAATTTGTTCATAAATTTTTGGTACAGAATGGGCCCCGTTTATGTTATTTTCTGTAAATTTTTACCAATTTTTTCCCATTTTAGTAATAATAATTTTTTATTCTCTTCTAAATTTTAGCCTGTTTTTCTTAAAATGTACTAAACAAATCTAAAATCCTCCCAAAAAATCCACATATCACCATTTTTTTTTAAAAAAAAATTTGCCGCGGTAGTCGGATTTCTTAAGAAGAGCAAAAAATTAATACCAAATATAAGAAAAGCAGCAGACTATTATGGAGCGTATTCAAATTAATGAATATAAATACTGTCATCGTATTATAAAACATATTTTAATATGAACCTCTTTCACTTATTAAGATCACATGACATTCCCTCAGTAATGAGAGAACTTATCCATTGGTAACATTCCCGCAATCAGACATATGACCGTAAATAATTAGCAACAAACACTTCATTTTTAACCATTAGCACAATATTTTTATGAATTTAATTTATTTGCACTACTTTTTTTTTTTGCCAGGGGAATATATATTATTTAAAGAATTTTTTATAATTTTTTGCACTAATCAAATAACAACTCTTAAATAAACGAATACTGGCATTCGTTTATTTGCTTTATTGATTCTTTCTACGTTTTCGGGATTAGGATAGTATTAAAACACTGTGCGATTATTCAGAAAATTCCATTAATTAAATTATGTGGATTGCATATATGTTTAGGGAAGCAGGAAAAATATGTGAATAATACCCCGACAAATATTTACTGTTAAATATTTTTTATTGTATTTGTGAAAAGAGAATCTATATAGATTTTGTTTTATTAAACTATATTTTTGTACCAAGAAAATGATTATTATTCAATAAAAGTTGAAAAACCCATATGCTTGCTAAATATATTGAATTTTTAATTTCGTAAACATTTTGCGAATTTATTTTAACTGCTGTGTGTAATGGAAAGCTTAATTGAATTGAAAATAATTTGATATCTTACATTAGAATCATATTTTCAAAATTATGAATTATTTAAGCATTCATTGTGATTAAATATGCAATATCTTGCATAAAAAATTAATTCAAAATTTTGTTCTTTCAGTTTAATGGTTTTAATTTTCCGTAACATTTGCCCAATTAGATTAATATACCGTATTTCTCGAAATCATGTTATTTGATTAGTGCAAGAGTTAGGGATGAAACAACTTTTATCATAAGTTGATAATCACCTTATTTTTTAGAGTGGTTTGAACGATATACTATTGCAAAGCATTTTTAAATTATAAATAATTTCTTAAGCATTTCAAAAAGAGCTGAGGACTATGATTTGTCAATATTTGTGTATTTGTTTGTATAAGTGATGTAAAGTTCTTTTTCTTCTGTTTCTTTATCTCAATTCTCGGAAAAATTAAAAAGAATTATTTCGTTATTAATATAAAATAAAAGTACATCACAATATATTGCACTTGTCATAATGGAGGGTTGTCAGAGCCCCGAAAGGTTGGACTTCTGATCATTTTAGTCGCCTTTTACGACACGCATGAACTTACGTTGGGACTATTCTATTCCGGTCACCACTCGGGGAGTACATGGACAGATATCCTAATACCTTACATGGACAGATATCGCTAATTTCGACGGCATCATTGTTCTCTCCGATTGTAGATCTGCTCTTGCGGCCATCAAGAAAGGAAAAATGGGACTCACCCAAGAAATCAATTTTCTTTTACTTTCCATTGGTGCATTGGGCAAATCATGCACTCTCCAGTGGATCCCGGCCCATGTTGACATCGAAGGGAACGAGATGGCCGATTTCCTTGCTAATGAAGCCAGAAGACTTGAACCTGTAACTTCTTCGACTACGGTCTTTGATGCCAACGCAGTCGCAAAACAAAAGCTCTGCTGAAACCCACGAAAAAAATTCTCGCTGCCAGAATTAAGTTATAGCCGAGAAATTACATCAATAACCAGACTAAGGACAAAACATTTTAAGGGCATGAAGATTCTGCCTGATGGATCCAGATCATATGTGGAATGCAGGCACTGCCCAGGCAAGCAACTGGATCCCAAACATCTTTTCAACTGTCCTTCCATTGTTGGTGTCCTTTTTAAAATAGACAATGACTACAGCATGGACATCCTATACTCGGATCGTGCCATGGATGTTGCCACGGCAGTGATTCACGCCTTTGGCAATATTTGATTCATTTCTATATCTTTTTTTGTTTTTGTTTTGTTATATACACCTTTGCACTTTGTCGTACACGACGACAACAACAATAAAAGTATACGTACATCAGCATATTGAAAGAATATTTTAGAAATATTTCCTTTTTTTAAAAAAAAGAATTATTTATTTATTAATATAAAATAAAAATATACGTACATCAGCATATTGAAAGAATATTTTAGAAATCTTTCCTTTTTTTAAAAAAAAAAAAATAACTAACTTGACATTTTTATATCAAAATTTATATTGTTGTTTTCCATTGCTAAACTACATATTGCTTGAAAAGTTTGCTGAAAACTTTTTTAAAGTTGTCTCTTAGAAAAAAAACATCATTCTATTTAAACTGTGTATTTCAGCTCATGGGATTCATTAATTTTGTACGATTCCCTGTTACTTTTTTTTTTATTTAATACGCATTAATCCCCACAATTACAGCTGAATCGAAGATATTAAGGAAAATAATTTCGCAATTGAAAGCCAAAAGTCATCGAAAGAAAGCTCAGGCCAAATATTATTGCTATCAGGGGATCAATTACTATCTCTAAGCCCAGTGGGAAACGTTAAAAGAAGGATCAAGATTTATAGCGTTCTAAAATTCCTTTTTTCACCGTTTATGTTTTTCGAATGGCTACACTTAATGCCTGCTAATCTCAAAGTTAAATGGCTGTACTTTTTATTTTAACTTATTTTTTTTCTAACGTTGTTGCTTTTACTGTTTTTTTACTTCTTAATCCCTCTTTTAACGTAAACAGTTTATGCGATAGGAATGATCTTGTGTATTTTGTAATTTAGCCTTTTTTTTAATCAAAGCTGCTAATTCTTTTAAGATTAGGTATGCTGCGGACGAAGAAAAATATTACTTTCTGAATATAAGGCTATCACACTGTAGTAAAAGTAAAATTCTGTTTTAAATCCAATGAAATATGATTTTCATCCCCCCCCCCCTGCACAGAAGTTTGTTTTTAAACCTATTTAACTATGTGAAATTAATATAAATGGCTTGGAAAGATTCCAGTTTTTTTTTAGATCTCTAAGCTATGGAATACTTAGCAAAATTTCTGTTTGAATTGACTCGATAAATGGTAATTTTATCAGAAAACATGTGTGGAAATGAGTGACTAATTTAGTAATAAATAGCATAGGAATAACTCATGTATTTATTTTATAAAACAACTATTCGATTATAAACAGTTATTTTATAAGTTTAGAATTCCTAGGAAATGTTCTAAAATCATGTGGGAAAATGAAAAATATATATCTTAAATTTATAATTCTCAAATTCCTTGATTTATTCGAGATTTTTCTTAATTTATTTTATTTGCCATGACCCCACAATCGCTGCTGAAGTTGGAGGCACCGAATAAACATATATTATTATAAAATCATTACATTTATTTTACATTTAATTTACTATCAGAAGGTTGTTTAAACAATGAGTGAGTGAGAGAATATTAACGTCGCAGTGATTAGCAACACGAGGGCTTTTGGCGACGGTCCGCGTAATTTTGAACCATGGTCAAGTGACGCGGACGACACCTGAGCTGGCACCCCCTCTCCTAACTACCACACCACACCAACGGGAGGACGTTTGAGCTCTCGACAGATTTAACGTGCATTGCTCCCCTACACGGTGGGTCTTTAGTGGTACTAGGATCGAACTCATAACACGCTAGCCATGATCCGATGCCTAGACCACTCGGCCACCGCTGCCTTAAACAATGAGAGTGGTCGACTTAATTACTAACTTAAATATCTAACATAAATCATTGTATCATTTATTTTTCGCTAAAATCTAACGTTTTGCTACTCGTCCTAACTTGATGAGATATCTTGTTAAGTAAGTCGTAGGAAACTCTGAGAATTATGGTGCAATTATCTAAATTCCGTAGCAGCCTAACGACCATCGTCAACTCTCACCTCGCTATTTAAATAGCAACTCGCATTTGCATAAATCATGGTTCTTTAACGGGAAGCGATTTTATAAACAAACAACAGCTAAATATTTTTCCCAGGAGGATTAATAAATTGCCAGGATAGGACTCATTACATATTGAATCTAATTTTCACACATTAATGCTTATTATTAAGTGTTATGATTCTAAAAAATTTTATTTGGAAAATAAGATTCGTTTGAATATTTTTTACCTTAGGTAATTATTTCTGAAAATATTTTCTATGTTGCACGTTTTATATTTATTTACTTATTTATTTATTATTTTGAATAATTGTTCATGAATAATACAACTTTATTTCATAAAATGAAAATAACAAACAATTTTCGTGCCATAATTCCTTTTCATTATATTGTCGTTATTTCTGTTTGTAATTTATTGTATATAGGTTATGTTTGCTTCGCTAACAATGATTTATCTAGACTTAATACATACAAAATGGCTTATAATCCGTATTGTTATTATTTAAAAATTCTTATAGATATACTTCGATTTACTGTAATTTTGAAGGTTCTGAGAATCATTTACCACTTATGAATTTGAAATACGATTTAAGTTAATGAAATATTCCAATTTTACATTTTGTGTATTTTAGAGATATTCCTTTGAAGTTATTTTGATTATTAATTACTGTTTAGGCTTTAAATACTATTTTATGCTATAGTGCTTTAAATCAATCGCATCATTTGGTATCTTAATTCCATCAAAATATCGCATTATTTCGTACACCATATCCATTTGATGAAATTCCCTTTAATGTTCATGTATACATGTCTGTGTATGTGAAAAAATACGTATTTTATATAAATATGCCTCTACAATTCTAAATTCAGCAATTTACTCAATTGTTTTACAAACAAAGACTTAACGTATATGATATTTGAAAGGTTTTGAGAAACCAGTTTTCCGTATTTTAAATTTCATTTCTTATAACATTTCTATTTATTCAGTATTCATAAGTCTAAATTGCTGTTGTTTTTCGTAATACTGCTTTATTAAAAAATAGCGTTATGTTTAAGAATTTCTTAAGAACAAAATTTTATACATCTCCTGTTTCATTTTTTTACGGGCTGCGGTAGCCCAGTGGGTGGCATGTCATGAGTTCGAACCCAGCACCACTCCTTCATGCCATGTAAGGGAGCGATGCACGTTAAATCTGTCGATTGCTCAAACGTCCTCCCGTTGGTGTGGTGTGGTAGTTAGGAGAGGGGGTGCCAGATCAAGCGTCGTCCTCGTCTCTTGATCATGGTTCAAAATTACGAGGTCCGTTGCCAAAATTCTTCGTGTAGCTGAACAGTGCGACGTTAATATTCACTCCATTTTTTTACGGTGTGAATCAAATCTGCATGAATTGACCTGAGAAGATATTCTAATGGATTGACTTTTACTTTTTAACGTTATTTATTGAATTTACTATGCTTGAATTTGCTGATGCTTTTGTGGCTAAACCATCTTGAGAGCAGAGAATTTTAATACTTAATGAAAAAATAAATGTGAAACCCCGAAATAAATTTTATTTTTAAAAATAATCACTAAATTATTCTTTTAAAGGCATATTAGATGCAATATATTTTTATCAATGTAACATAATTATTATCTCACTGTTATATCTTCAAAAAAAAAAAAAATTCTAACATGCTAAAAATTTATGTTTTGGTACCTTTGATATGCATGGTATGCTTTTAGGAAATTGTTAGGAAATTAAAATGCCCCCCTCCCCTGCTTCAATATTCCCTCAAAATATCATTGGAACTAAAAAAAATTAAAGAATTCGAAATTTTCATTTCTGGATTCCAAACCCTAAATTTTGCAGGATACAATATCAAGCTTGGGATGAAACATTTCGTACTTTCATTGGATTACCTTCTAAACATTTAGTTTGCGAAATGCTTCATCAACAATGCGTAATATCTACGTTTTTCTTCGTTTTATAAAACGTCTGAAAACATATTTTCACGAAACGTATGATCATTTTTAGATTTTCGCTCCATGTAAAGGTACGGCGAGAATATATGGAGAGAATCGGGGACCCGCTGCCTGCCCTCCAATGTCCGAGAAATCGACCATTACATTTGCGGAGGCCTTATGGTCTGGACATGCAACACGTTGGAAGGCCGCACACACCTCTATATGTCTTTGTAAGAGGCACTGTGAATGCTGTGAGATATAAGGATGAGGTTTGGGAGCCTTGTGTTCACCTTTTCACAGGTGCAGTTGGCCCTGTTTAGATTTTAATTGATAACAACGCGAACCACAGAGAGCTAGCTAATCTGGTGGGTGAATTTCTTTCAAGTGAGGATTTTCGCCGAATGGATTGGCTAGTTAGATCATCAAACCTCATATATGTAGACATGCCCAGGACGCTCTGGGAGGCCAATTGCAACTTGCAACCCCCCTCGGAGAACCACCCAAGGCCTGAAAACCGAGTTGCTGAACGAGTGGGATTGATTGCCATGTGAACTCATAAATTCCCTTGTTCCTGTTATAATATCATGGTGGGTAACTGGTTTATCTGAAAGAGGGCTTGTTATATTCTGAATAAATATAACCAGTTTGTTTCATACCTTCCGACTTCGATAAGTGTTACGCACGATCATGCTTATGTGTTTGAACTGTTGAGTGATTATTATTTATTTATTTGCATTTTATCAGCCCTATATACATAACAAATTATATTGTGCCCTATCCAGTAGTTCTAGAGATAGTTGACAATATGTATAAAAATGATCTCAATTTTAAACACCAGTGTACATCAATTAAATTTTTATTTACAAAATCAATACAATCAAACAGAATATATATAGTTATACTTAAAAAAAACATCCTTTAAATGAAAAAAAAATCTTAAAAAAAAAATAGTCAGAATATTATTTTTAATCGAATCCCCCCTCCTCTTAATTTTGAGAAATTTAGAAATAATGTAATAAATATGATTCTATATATTGTGATTTTAGAGATTTGAGGATAAAATTTTTCTGTATTCATTAAATTAGTTGGGTATTCGCGAAACAAATTTTTAAATCAATTCAAAAACCTTTAGAAGAACAAGTAAATAACACTACTAAAAAAAATCTCTTACCGAACTTTTTTTTAGTTGAGATGTAGGGCAGTGGAATCAAATTATCCAAAGTGGCAATAGTTAATGCCCCTTCCTACGCTAGGCGGAGTCTTTGTTTCCACTAGAGACTAGAAAGGAGTAATAATCTCTAACATCAAAGCAGGCGATCGTCGTTGTTTTGTGAAAAACGATGTCACGCCCGGCTTTATGGCTGCCCTCGCTGCCGTTTTAATCAACTAATTGGCCAAATAACGGTGCACAATTTCAACGTTAAGTTGAAATGGGTGGTTTATCGAAAGAAAAGTGGTGGTTTGAGACGATACTCCATTTTTAATTCTATTTCGCGATTTCGAGCATATTTTCTCAGGATGATAATCTAGGAATACCGATAAATTCATTTCGCACGTGTTCTATTTGAGATTTTTTAAAAGGTTCTCATTTTATCCTGTCTTATTTTGTGTTTTAGATTTACTAGTTATTCTAAAATTCTGTTTTATGTTCTTTTCCTTCATGGAAATTTTTCGAGGTGTAATATGTTTATATTCTAGTATTATCTCATTTCTGTGGTTATTAAAATCATTCTAATGGCTTTACGAGAGATTTGTGTTTACGATCACAAAAAACGTGACGAAGTCATTTATTACGTATTTCGTAATGGATTATTCTACTTTTTCAATAATTATTTTTAACTTATTTTGTAATTAGTTATGATTTAGGAAAGAACGTTTCGGAATTCTAGGAAATGCTGTCAGAAAATACCTAATTTTTGTTTTTGCAATTTTCTTTCAAGTTTTCATATTCTCTGAATTAATTAGATTCAATAAACACGCTGAATCATTATCAAAATGTATGCTCTAAATACGTTGAAAATTTATCAATGTGTGTGTGTGTGTTGTATTTAGTATATCATGGAAAGCTATTTACTCGTATATATGATTATCATACTAAGCCTAACGAACAAACACATTAAATAAGTAAGGTTTCGAGTATCAAAAGGAACCCAGGTGCTTATTTTTTTTAGTTAAGTGAGGATACCACAAACCTAAGGGACCCAGTGATCTATTCTCCCCTTGGGTTTATCATCTTTCATAAACTTCAATGAAACGCCCCTTGTATGCCACAGTAACCCTTTTCTATTTTTAACCCTTCTTGGCATCCAATTTTCCCTTTTTTTTGTTGACCGTGGTGGCCAAATAATCAACTTATGGCCTACGGTATTTCTGTCGAATCATGGGTTCAAGTCCTGGTGCTACTAATGGTCCGCGACATAGAGGGGAGGTTCCATAATGCACATTAAATGTGCCAAGGCTCAAATTACTCATGATTTCATAAAATGGAATAATGAAAAATTGGTTGCTAGCTCAGGTGTTGACCTTGTCAAAGGCTCAGAATATTGTCAAAGACGGCAATATCCTTCATGTTACTCTGAAGTGCGACGTTAGTAAACAATTCTTAGTAGCAATATTCTTCATATCGCTCTGAAGTGCGATGTTAGTAAGCAATCCTTAGTAGTAATATTCTTCATATTGCTCTGAAGTGCCGTGTTAGTAAACAATTCTTAGTAGCAATATTCTTCATATCGCTCAGAAGTGCGATGCTAGTAAACAATTCTTAGTAGCAATATTCTTCATATCGCTCTGAAGTGCGACGTTAGTAAACAATTCTTAGTAGCAATATTCTTCATATCGTCTGAAGTGCGATGTTAGTAAACAATTCTTAGTAGCAATATTCTTCATATCGCTCTGAAGTGCGATGTTAGTAAACAATTCTTAGTAGTAATATTCTTCATATCGCTCTGAAGTGCGATGGGCGATGTTAGTAAACAATCTTAGTAGTAATATTCTTCATATCGCTCTGAAGTGCGACGTTAGTAAACAATTCTTAGTAGCAATATTCTTCATATCGCTCTGAAGTGCGATGTTAGTAAACAATTCTTAGTAGCAATATTCTTCATATCGCTCTGAAGTGCGATGTTAGTAAGCAATCATTAGTAGCAATATTCTTCATATCGCTCTGAAGTGCGACGTTAGTAAACAATCCTTAGTAGAAATATTCTTCATATGCTCTGAAGTGCGACGTTAGTAAAATCAATTCTTAGTAGCAATATTCTTCATATCGCTATAAATCATGTTAGTCAATTTATTCTTCATATCGCTCTGAAGTGCGACGTTAGTAAACAATCTCTTAGTAGTCAATATTCTTCATATTGCTCTGAAGTGCCGATGTTAGTAAAACAATTCTTAGTAGCAATATTCTTCATATCGCTATGAAGTGCGATGTTTTTGTAATATTTTCATATTCTTTAGTTATCTTTAATATTCTTCATATCGCTCTGAAGTGCGATGTTAGTAAACAATTCTTAGTCAATAAACAATCCTTAGTAGTAATATTCTTCATATCGCTCTGAAGTGCGATGTTAGTAAGCAATGATTAGTAGCAATATTCTTCATATTGCTCTGAAGTGCGACGTTAGTAAACAATTCTTAGTAGCAATATTCTTCATATCGCTCTGAAGTGCGACGTTAGTAAACAATCCTTAGTAGTAATATTCTTCATATTGCTCTGAAGTGCGACGTTAGTAAACAATCCTTAGTAGTAATATTCTTCATATTGCTCTGAAGTGCCGTGTTAGTAAACAATTCTTAGTAGCAATATTCTTCATATCGCTCTGAAGTGCGATGTTAGTAAACAATTCTTAGTAGCAATATTCTTCATATTACTCTGAAGTGCGACGTTAGTAAACAATTCTTAGTAGCAATATTCTTCATATGCTCTGAAGGCGATGTTAGTAACAATCTTAGTAGAATATTCTTCATATCGCTCTGAAGTGCGACGTTAGTAAACAATCTTAGTAGTAATATTCTTCATATTGCTCTGAAGTGCGACGTTAGTAAACAATCAGTTCATATCTTTGTCTCTTCTTTTTCTTCTGTCTAGGTAATATGAGATATAAAAAAAATCTAACTATACGTGTTATTTATTATATTGCTACTGTGTTTTCATAAAATTAAAAATTAAGTTTTTTTAGGTTTGTTTGGTTATACATTATTTTTATTTTTTGTAATTAAGCTCATTAATTTTTTATTAACATTGTCTGGCTTGCTAACACGCACGCTATGTCCAGCATCTCTTGAAGAAGGGAAATTGTGCCTTAGGGATATTTTTTGTGTTTCTTTGGTCCGTGATTCACTCTGGATGAGTGGTAGGAGAGAGCCCGCTTTTATCAATCCGCTGATGATGAATCAGAGCGGGGTTTCTCAGGAGTTCCCAAAGAGATGTTGTAGTTCTCTAAATAGGTTAGCATGTTGTGTCGCTGGTCTTTTCGTCGGATCCTCACCCTAATTTTGTAGTACTATATTCTGGTGACCCTAAGTAAGTGTCAAGCCTGACATGTGGCAGTTGAACGGCACACTGCTGCATAGATCAAATTCCTTTCATTGAGGATTTTTAATTATAATCTTACTGATTTATGAAAGTTGTCATAAATCTCCATTTGCAATTTATAGAAAGCTGTTGAAGACGAGCAAAATGTTACAGTCTGACTATCCGCAAGTTGAAATCACGTCTGCTTCAAAAAAAATAAGGCATTGCTGTTCGGTAAAACAGTTCCAGACATTCCTATTTTACACTTAGTCCACACAAAACACTTGAATCTCTATCGATGTGTCATTTCAGAATTTAATGTGTTCACCTCTGAAGCAGAAATCCTCGAAAAAATATCTGATCAGATATTCAAGAAGTTCTATTATTAAAATTGTGTATTAGTGGCTCTGACGAATCTAGACTTAAGGCGTCTATTTGATTAGTTTAATGCCTTTTGTTAATAATTTCTTTGAAATTTTTGTCTAGTATGTAGATTATATAACCGATGACTCTTTAATGCGCTTCCAATACTGATTGTATGAGACAATACAATCGATACCCTAAGAGAAAACAAAATGATTAGACATATTGAGTTGAGAAAACTATTTTTTTAAAAAATTATTTAAATCAAGTAACTTATTCTTAAATTATTTGTTAATATTGGGTTTAATATAGCATTGCTATAATTTTGTAGATAGAATACAAAATAAATGTAATTGTTCAATATTGAGTTTTAATCTTCAAATTGATGGACATTTTTTTGAAATCCTTCTGAGAAATTATATTTTTACATATATTTCATTTCAAGTACATTTTAACTGCACACTTTTTTTATTTTTGCATTGAGATGAAATTCTATTTTCAAATCTTATAATAATACTAGTTTATTTCCTCATTTCCTGTCGGTAAAGTTCCCACCCTTTCGGTAACAAATGGGAAATATGACACAGTATTTTATTTCATTTGTTTGTGCTCAAAGTATCAGAGGTCTTAAAGATGTAGAAATCTAAATTGTTACCTTGCAGCAAATTATTGAACTTTTGTGAGAAAGTGCGTTTTTTGCTTTTTTTTAAATATTGAATCCTTTTCCGTTACTATACAAGTTAAACATTCAATTTAAAATTTCAATATGCGTAAAAATTTTACCCAATTTGTTGCTTTGAGGAATTAATAGGACTGACTGAGATATTTCTTGGGAAATTTTTATAAAGTAATCTGAAATATACATAAATTAATGTTATTATTAAATAAAAAGGGAACAAACTTAAATTTTTTGTTAAACGCATTATTTTGGGAGCTTGAAAAAAAATATAAATATTTTATTATAATTATTTATTTATTTTTTAATGTAATTTGGGGATCATTTTTTTAAAAAAAGATTCTTATTAAATTTATATTTTCCTTTCCATATCCATTGTTTTCAGCTAAAACATGAAATATGAATGAGATTATCCTTCTCTTTTTCTCTAATATATACGGACACACTGATAGATATAGAATTATTTTGATCACTCTTTTAGGAATGATATATAATGGCAGAGTTTTTTCAATAAAAGAACGCTTATATAGATAAAGAGAGATATCTAAAAACTAAATATTGTGTCTTCACAAAAAGCTGCATTTTATCTCCTCTTTTAAATTCAAAATAAGATAAAACATATGTTCCTTTTAAAAAGAACCTCTGTTAAAATCCTCCAATACCATCTCGCTACTTTTTTTCGAAATTTCGCTACATTTAATTCCACACGAAATGTATTTGTCTATCAGCCTTTGTAGTCTAAAAAATAACTAGGTGTATATCTCCCCACAAAATGCATGTCGTGACCAAAATCGATTTCCATTAAAACTCTTAGGAATCGGGAAATCTATTACAATGTATTTGGAGTTACTATTATGCCAAGTTGCCAGTTTCTCCCTTACTGTCACACCTTTAACCCGACATTTCTAATTCAGTTTCTATTCCAGTAGAGCTTTTCTATCATTCAAGTATTGCTTTACGGAATGTATTTATTTTCAAGGATGGCGAGTGTCGAATAAAAAAAGGAATCTAAGATCCCTTTCTTTGGAAAAACGTCGTTTTTCGCGGAGGTTTCGGTAAAAAAATAAAGGTGGCACAATAGAAGGGTCGAATGGGCCACACTTTCCCGACTGTTTCTTCTGTCCATGGTTCTAAATGACTAATGGGTTTTGCTTTCCGAAATATCTTCTGTTGTAGATGTGTTTCTGCAGGGGCATTATTCTCCCGTGAAAAAATGGGCAGAGAACTCTATTTTTCTTGGCCCTCTCAAAAAAGGAACGCGATTTGCAGATATAACCCAGGTCCTGCCATTGTTTTATTTCTCTTCTCGCGTTTCGATTCCTATTCTTTTATTCTCTGTATTCCTTTTTTTAAGGAAGTTTATTCAATTGATGTCACATGGAAGCTTTTTTATCGACTACCGGTCAGGAATCTTTTATTTTATTTTTTCTTACCCTTTTTCCAGTTTTTTTGGAGGAAACATATGGCAAAGTGTTTTTCTCCCGAAAGGAATAAAGGGTCGCCAGTACTTTAGTTTTATTATGTTTCTCCGTCCAATTTCCAAAACCTGTAAAGTAGTAGGTAGGTCCAGGATTTTTTTTTCTTTTACCCCATTTGAAGAATTTTTCATTCGCTCTAGTGTAGATATTTGTGCTCATAAAGGAAATTTTCCGTTTGGAAGTGAATTTTCAGTTCGATTATTTATTTCGATTGTTTGGCACATTCTGTTTCATTTTCTTTGCGGGAGAAATGCCCGTGAAATTGACCAGAAGTTCATTACTTTCTGTTCCTCGGAATGCGTTTTCAAAAAAAATCATCGTCTTCCATGTGATGCCAGAATGCTATAGTAACTTTATTGAGTTTCAGTTCTTCATATAGAGTAAAATACGTTGAACGCTGAAACGCTTAAGACGAAATATCGGTTAACGCGAAACAATGCAACGGTCTTGGCAAAATACTATGCATTTACATGTTTTTTCCCCTCTTAACACGAAACAAAAATCAAAAGAGTTTCCTTCTGGGAATGAACAAAATATAGAAAACACTAGCTGTATTGGACTGTCGTATTGTATTATCGGAAGAATTCATTGCAATAGATGATGATAATGTGTGTACAACCCCAATTATGGCAGATAAAGGCATTTTGGAATTTCTTCACAGCTCAAAAAATATCATTGATGCAGATTCCGACGAAGAAAATGAAATGAATAATGCAACTCCTGTTCCCACATCATTCGAAATGAGTAACGTCATGTAAAGTGCGCAGTTTTGTAGTTCCAATAGAGAAATGAGTAACAAAATAGACGATATCGAACATTTTGATGCTAATAAAAATCAATGCCAAGAAAAACATGAGATTAATTTCCAAAAACTCAATAAATGTTGTTTTTTTTAAATTGAAAACTTTGTATTAAATTTTATTAAGTTATTTTTAATGCCTTTGTTTCATTGATTTTTATTAAATAGATGCATATGCACATATGTATGTAAATAAAATAAACTCTGGTAAACTTAATTTTGTTGATATATGATGGGGTTTTTTTTGTTGCAACATCTTTTGACATGAAATTCTTTTAACGCGAAAAAATGCCAGTCCTTTCGGTTTCGTGTTAAGCTATTTTCACTGTATTCTAAAGTTTAAAATTGAAAAATTTATCTACCGTTGTGAAAATAATTCTTAACTCATTTATTTTTATCTTTGTAATCATGTAATAAACAGATATTAAATGGAGTTTAATTTGTTTATTCTTGGTTATTATTTTGGTGACCGTGGTAGGTAGCCTTGTGGTTTTGTGATCACGCTCTCGCAGCCAAAGTTTCATGAATTTGTGTCTGTACCTATTGAAGAGGGGCTGAAGCACGTTAAATCTGTCGAGGCTCTATGCCCTCCCATTGCCGTGGCGAGGAAAATCAGAGGGAACCTCGTCACTTGACCATGGTTGAAAATTACTAGGTCCATCGTCAATAGCCATCGTGTCCCTTTATAGGGTAACTCTAATGTACTCTCACTCCCTCTGTTATTGTTTCAAAAGATATTTTTGCAAAAAAAAAGGGAAAAAAAGTTGTTTTAATTTTTATTTTTTGTGTTTGAATCCAAGAGTAATTTCTATTAATCGTGAGATTTATTATTTTTTTTTAAAGTAGAAATTGATTTTAAATTGCGAAATGCACGTTTTTTGATTGTTAATCGAAAAATAGCATCCTATTTTTATAGCACATTTTTGAGATTTGTGAGATAAAAAAATAAATAGAAGTCTTAAGTGAAACCTTGTATAAAAAACTTAATCCTTATCTTAAAGTACTTGATCATACGCATCTAATAAATTATTCTGTAAAACCAATTTATTATTTACATTAATATATTCATTTCAGAGATTATTTTAGCATGATCTGTGTTTATGTGTGTTCGTTTGATTAGTATTTTTACGACCGTAAAAAAGAGAAGTCATAACCATTTACGTTTTATACCTAGCTTCAAAATTGATTATCACTTTTTGTTTATGATAATATATTATTGCTTATGAATGTATTCAAACGCATAGAATAATTGTAAAAATAGCTATGCACTTAGGATTTTTCAACTGTTTTAAATTATATTATTTTACAATTATGTTAAATTCTATTAATTTTTCGACAAGAACTGTATACTATTATTTTCCTATCATTTTATATTGAAAAAGTACTAAATACAGCGGCGCACACATTACACACGCATGCGTGAACGTACAAAAGGACATTTGATGACATCCCCTCTTTATTTAATATATGAATGTAATTGTTTAATTGCATATTGTGTTGGATGTTCTTTAATAGGATATATTACTTGCGCTATATTATTATATACATAAGATGATTGTGTACTTGCTAAATGCTTGTTAATAAATGGAGTCGTGGATTACAAATAGATTTATTGTAACAAAGAAATAATAAAATATGAATGAAACGTTACTTGTAAGTAACTTCTATTATAAACTAACAGCAGTATAAAGAAAACTAAATTGTACAATTTTGAAAAATCTAAAGTTTAAAAAAAAATCTGAATGAGAGAATACATCTAAGAGCTTATAATATTATTTCAATTCCAATATTATCAGTCATTTCGAAAAATAAATAAATAAATGCATAATGTCCTTCTGAGTTCATAGACTTTTGAATATAATCATGACAAATCAGTTGCATACTGTAGATCAAACTTTGTTTAAACAGGGAATGCAAAAAATGCAGACGCGGGATTCATCGTTCTGCAATTTTCTTTTTTATAAATATAACTGTCATTGGCCGCATCGCGTGCCTTCTTATTGACAGACAATTACCTTTTCTATGTTATTTAATAATATCTTTTTGCTAGATTCTTCACAGAATACATTCTCAAAACATTACCTATAACGATTTATAAGTACATTTATGTGATTCATAAAACAAACATATCTAGTCCAATGAGCTTTATGTCTTTGTAAAATGTAACATACGTATTTCTGTAATTTATAAGTGCTTAGCGTTTTTACGTATCACTTTATCCATTTAATAATTTATATTTAATTCACAAGGCCACGTTCCAAAAGACATAAACTGCCTAAATTTTGGTTATTTTTGAGATAATTTTGAAAAAAAGATTATATGAATTTTATTATGATAAAGTTACTACGTTTCGAAGTTGAGGATGTTATGCAGTTACAGAATAAAATGCGTTTTTACTTTATTTTAAAAAAAATTCTAGTTGCATTTAAAGTACGAAAATATATCAGACACAGTTATCAATTTACGTATGGTCAAAATCCGTATAATTAAACTCTTGTATGTTGTTGCTTATGCCACCTGTTTGACGTAGTCAGATCGAGGCTCACGAAATTCATCATGACATCGGGTAAGATTGTACGTCTGTCGTTAGCCTAAACTTTGATCCCCATGAAGGTGACAGTACGATTTTGCTCGGTACAATACGATAGATGGCGACACCATTCGGACCAACTGATTTAACGAGCACGTACTCTGTGTGTACTCGGAGGGTATTTGACGGCCTTGGGCATCGAACCCAGGCTTTCCGGTCTGGAGTCCGATAATTTAATCACTAGGCTACCCACAGCCCATAAACTCTTGTATTAATCATAGGATAAAATTGAAGGTTGCGGTAAAGAATTGTAATTTTAAGTGTTCTAATATATTCATTTAAAAAAAGTCCTTATATATCAGGAGATTATGTGTTTTAAAATACTTGCATACTATAAAAGCAAGACTTATATTCAAGTGCGATTCTACCGCACATCTTTTCCAGTGTGCGTTAAAATATGCCCCTTATTTTAAAAAAATAACCCCTTCTTTATTCTACCAAACATTATAATCCATCTTAATCCTATTAACGCGTTTAATTACACTTTTAATTTGCTTCAATGGCTGGTAATTTTCTCTAACCTAAAATCACTCCTCCCGAGTGGCTAGTTTTATGGTTTTTTTATTCACAACCCTCCTTCCTCCGTTGTGTAAAACCCGACTCAATTTCCTGGCGGGTGGAAGAGCAGCTTCTGACAAATGAAAGTCCAGAGCAAATGAAATGTCTTTTCCCTTCTCCACAACGTCAACAAGAGGACAAGGTAGAGAAATGAAAAGGAAGTGAGTTTGGAAGAAATGAGAGCTGATTAATGATGGTCTCCCCTCCCATTACTGTCAGGGTCTGTGATTAAGGATTCCCGGATGCCCGATGACGTTCCTGTACACAGCGGAAACCCCTTTTACCCGCAGATTACCGGATTATCTGCCAGTACTCTGGCTCCCGAGTACACATTTTAAGCTCTGGATGTGATTATCCGGGACGAGAGTACTTGTCAGCCATAAATAGGAGCAAGGAATGCATTTGAAGAGAGGTGTAAGGTGTTTTGCTGCCTAAAAAAAGGAAATAAATTGTTTGTATACTGTGGGGAGGTTCATTTCCCCTTTCTATAAATGAATATTCCAAAATGTCTTTGTATATTCAATGATTAATTATATATATATATATTTTTATTTGTAAAGATGTGGAATATATTCTGAAAGAAAAAGCAAAGAATGCAAAAATATGAATAAAAATTGATTAAAAATAAATAAATGAAACAATAATACAATTAATAGATCACAAAAACCTAAAATCAAAAGGTAAATTAAAAAAAAAAAAGTAAAAGGGAGAAATATTTTGTATAAGTATTTTTCTGCTGAGTTAAATGAAACTTTCGGTGTAATCAATACTTAGGTGAATTTATGGGTACGTGTTCTTCTGTATATATTGCTTTCTCACCTTTTAAACAATCCATATTGAAACCCTTTTTTTAAAGGGCACATAGGCTTCATTGTAAAAACCCCATTCCACGTACGATATGCATTTCTATTGATCTTCGGGATTCTCCAATATTTACCTGGCTGGCTTGATCGCCAGATTTCCCCCCAAAAGAGAACGTTTGGGATCTGATGAGTATGCTTCTCTGATCCTCACTGGATCGATCTGATCAAATTCGCCAATTTTAACACGGAGGTCGTGGGTGTCAGAAGGTCCGAGGAAGCAACAGACATGATTTTGGAATCACTAATTTTATTCAGCATTGAGCACTATACAAATGTACTTTAATAACTAAACCTTAAGAGTAATAAGAATTATTAAACCAAATTTTTTTTTCAAAATTAGGAAAGGCACTTATCTGGCTTAATTTTTTATACGATCCGGCTTTCAGCTTGGTAGCTCGTTCAGCTTTGAAGGGGACACCTTTCACTATTCCGTGGATCCTTTTCTGTATTTAATCTTACGATGTGCGACCACCAGTGACTAACATTAGGATTTCCACTTACGATCAGCTCTGGCACTTAAATAGAAGTTTCCATTTGCATAAAACCGAGTCATCACTACGGAAAGATGTTTTTAAACTAACATCACAGTTAAAAAGACTATTTTCCCCCAGAGGATTAGTAGAAGCTCTAATAGAACCCGATTCAAAGTTATCCCACTCCCGGATATCACTAACTGTATTAGTTAATGCGTATCCGGTTACAGCGTGAATAAAGGATAAAAATTGGAAAACCGTAATTGGTTTTTGCTCTTTTCACTGTATTTCCTGTATAATACATTTGTACCTACAATTTTGTCAGCGTTTTGTTTTTAATACATATACACATTGAATGTATTTTATTTTCATTTGTATAACACCCTCCCTGTGTAAAGGCTTCTACACGTTAAACCTTTGGAGGCTCAAGGTCATTTCGTTGACCAGGTGTGGTGGTTTCATAAACAGGTTGCCAGCTTTGATATCAGTCTCGTGATTTTAAAATTACGAGTGCCCTCGCCAATAACCCTCAAGTTTCTTCTGAGTGCAGAGACTTATAAAAATTTGGCTCAAATTTCAATCGAATAACTTCTTGGTGTTCGTCGCTTTTCCGGTGCAGAATGAATAAAAATATTTAATATTAAGTTCACAGATATTTTTTTTAGATACATTCATTTTATTTCTATGTCTGCAGTTGTATAGTTTTCGAAACAAACTAAAAAAATACATGATTCACCTTTTTATGTATTAATTGCAGATTCATCTTGAATAAAGAAAAAAAAATGCCTCGTGGCTATAGTATTCTAAAAAATAATGAAATGTGAGCATTTCATTTAAGAGATGAACTGTTGTGCAATCCCATGAAAATTATTTTGCAATTAGTACATTTAAAAGCATTGATGTTATTTTTTCTCCAAATTTGAGTTACAACTTTGTCCTAATATTAGAAGAACGCTAAAAAATTTTGTAAAAAGCTTGGAGCTAAGTAAAGAAATACTTAAAAGCGATGAGGCTTTTTAAATTATACAGTAGGGTTTTCAAATGAATAGTTAGTTGTCGGAAATATTCTAAACATAGCAAAACAACCATTTTTTCTCCTCTGACCCTCTTTTATCTGCGGGAAATATATGATAAAAAAGAACATTAAACTCTTTCAATACAAAGTATTTGAAGCATTAGTAAGAAATTAAAACTTCCCTACCTTTTCTCTCTCGTGACCAAAACCACAACTTTAATTAATTTAAGAAACAAAATGCAAAAAAAGCATGAGAAAAACTAATTACTTTAGACGTTGAGAAACAAGCTTTTTTTTATTATAAGATCCCATGTTTTTTATCTTTGTGATTACGTTTTTAATTTGGTAGTCTATTACGTTTCGTTTCAAGTGTTATTTAATGCTTTATTATATAAAACCTTCACAGCCGCATGTGATTTCTAATTAACTAAAATCCACTCTCTCTGTCTTGAAAGCTTTATTTTTATCTTTTATTTATTTTTATAGAATAAAAATAGCAGAAAAGTGGAGGGTTTCGAGAGCTTTTTTGCATTATTCTTTACGGAACATGTTCTTTGTAATAACTGCTTTCATATAAAGCGGAAGATAGAACCTGAAATGGAAGCTTTTGTTACATTTAATTGTTATTCACGAAGTGAACAGTAAGGAAAAGAAACTCTTTAAATATTTTTATTACAAAGTTAGTGAATAAAAATATGGAATATTAAAAAAAATTGATTAAATGTATGATGTTTGTTGTTAAATTTTTAATGCAATAGCTTTTTCACACTTTTGTTCAAGATTGCATTAAACATGATATGTTTTTATATTTTCTTAAATGAAGTGAAAAAAAAACTCAAACAAGAGAGCGAGTGTTTCAGGAACTAATATTTAAAAGAAGAATTCCGTTTTTTTTACACTAAAAAACAAAAATATTGCAATTTTTTAAAAAAATATTTTTTATGTTTGTCATCTTTAGAAAGATAGAAAAACTCATCATATTCTTAAAAGGCTTCAGAAATAAAACTTCTTTTTAAAATATTTTTCTCAAAAAGTAACACTTTCTTTAATGGAATGTTAGATTCTCGGTATTGAAAATATCGCAGCGATCGAAATGGAATTTTTAAGCGAGAGCGTTTCTTTACGATAGAACGCAGAAAATAAACCGAAAACTAGTCCAATTATGGGATCCAGAGCCTGCTCTAAATATCCTAAGCCTCGAATAAATTTAACTGTAATCGATAAACTTCTGAATCCTCTGTCTCTCCCATAAGCTGAGAAATGTAGCCTATATTGTTGCCAGATCACCCTATGTCAAAAAGCACCCTTGCGTATGGTGACTTAAGGCTCCGTTAATAGGACGTTACGACTACTAGTCATGAATATTGTATCTTCACACAAAGGCAGTCCGCCCCATGTTGAACAAAAGGGTAGAGGAAGATTTACTTCCTGATATTGAGCTCACATATCTTAGAATTTTTACAACAAACTATACGAAGCCCCGGGTAGTTTTAAGAGATGTAGTTGCATGGAAAGTTATTTGAAATGTGAAATTCCTTTGTTTCATATGAATAGATTTGCATTTCGTGTGACTGATCTTATTTTGTTTAGAATAACAAAGAAATTCTATGAAACCTTGAAAACTTTTGTGTGCACTGTTAAGGTTTTAGGATCTTATTCTGTGGGATTAGATTTTAAAATAATTCCATATACATTCAGATATTTTTCTAGAGGAATATATTTCAAGTATTAAAAAGTTCAAACAAGGTATATTTAGAAAATACACTTTCAGATTTTATCTTATGGAACGTTTCTGATTTATTTTTTATGTAACAAAATGTGAATTAAAATTATGTTCTGTATACGTTAAGCAGCAAAATCAAAATTAAATTTTGTACCATTAAATCAAACCATTCATCTGTATGCAAGTCGAACTACTTAAACAATCGGGATATTTCGTTTAACGCCCTAACAGAATCAATAAATATACTATAAAATGTAATGGTTCTCAGTTTAATTAGATGAATTAGTTTTCCTTATAAGTTCTTTGCTGTGATAGCTTATGTTACTTTCTTATTTTGAGGGATCGTTAATTTTCACATGGGTTAATAACAAATGAAACATTCCCGGAATTTCTTGGCGATATTTTCCTATTTTCTGTCTTAATCAATACTTACTTTTTTTTTTCCCAACAATTATTTACATGCTGTAACTGTTTACTATTAAATTAGCAAGTTAAGCTCAGGTTAGCCAAATATGACTCTTGTGCCTCTAAAATCAAATTTCTAACCAAGCGTTTTCATTTTAGTGCATTCTTAATCGTTCCGTAATATGCAGTTCGTAATATTTCAACGTTGAAATGCATGGAGTTTATATTGATGATTGGGAATATATTATTTTCAAATTCAAAACATTGAAGTTGTGTGCTTTTTGCTTCGGATACTCGGAAGAATATGTTTTATCCAATTAAAAACTTAACAATTGCTGCTATTTGGGGGAATGTGCGCTTATATTCAATGAGAAAGTGAGAGATTCTAATTGTGCTAAAGCTCTGAATTGTAATTCTAATACTATAAATTTGTTCTAACTTCTTGCTACTTGTATAAATCACTAAATTCTGTTCGTAATTTGAGAAGGACCAAAAAAGAATGAAGGATTGATAAAAAATGAGATATATATAATCTAATCTTAAAATATTACTAAAATATACTCTTTACTCACCTGAAAACATTGTATTGACACATTTGTACTATAATATACGTCAATTATTTAAATAGATTTTGATTGAACTAGACAAACTGTTGGATGTCGTCGCAGTTAAGAAAATTCTTTTTCCACCAACTCTTCTTCGTGAACTTGAAGAGAGAAGTTTTTGAGTATCGGAAACTAATTCATCATCATTATATGTCTCTTCTATACTGGATAGACATGCTATTGATAACAGATACTGTTTCGAAGCAATTGACAGTTTGTTTTAGTTGCTTCTAAACTTATTAAAAGTCAATTGTGTTAGTTATGGGAATATCAAATTGGATGGGCAAAATTGTATTTTTTTCCCCTGTTTTGTAAGATAAATGTTTAATTAATTTGTTGCTGTCGTGCATTTGCGATGTTCATAAATTTTATTAGTTTTATTTAGAATAAGCATTTTTCTTCTGTAAATTAATGATTTGAATTTATAAGTTGTATATGTCATCGATATTGTACCAAGTAAGCATTGATTCTAAGATAAATTGGAAAACAAGCACTTATTTTGTTGGTTGGTTTTTTTTGAATATATAAAAAATAATAGTTCTCACAAAGCAAAAGCAATATTAATCACAAATGCGCGATTTCCCTTTTTCACTTCCTTAAATTAATAAAATGATAGTTTTATTGACTCATAAATTCATTTCGTATCGGCATTGTCAAAACTGATTGTTAATCAAGAGTATTATTTTAATAAAAAACCATATTTATAATTTGGTTGTTGGGATAGGAGGCCGATAAAAAATTTGACTAAGCTAAGTTATTCTGTTTACCTTTTAAGAAGGAAATACTATTATGGTACTTACGTATAATACCGTCGACCAATTCATTAAATGAAATTACATCTCCAAATACCGAGATATGTAGCCAATAGTGGAAAACTTTCTTCTCATGTACAAACACGATAACCTTGTTTAGGCATACAATGATCGCATTTGGCGAAATTGGTCAACTGTATAAGTAAAACCCATATTTTTAGCATTATATTTACAATGTTAACAGCACTTAGCTTTTATGAAAGTGTCTCTAGGCAGAATGGAATAAATTAATTAAAAAATGATAGCATCGCAACTGAAAGGAGAGTGTAATTAGTTTTTTGCTATTATAAGTTCATATAAGCCTCAAATTAAATTAAATGAATTCCCACTTTGGGATGAAATTTGGTTATATTAGGTTTTTGTTTTATCTCACCAAGAAATAAATTGCATTTTGTATCAAAATTCTTAACAAATGTCTGTTTTAAGTTTTTGTGTTTCATCCCACGTTTTCGATCCCAGTCGACGTGAGCGTTTATGTGGCGAAGATCACAGAGCGCATGGTCAGATTATATGTGTTTCATAATTGTCTGTTATTCATTGTTTTGTTTCATTTTCAGGAGCTCCGCAAGTGTTAACTGATACCGCACGAACAAAGAAGCGAGTGGTGGTTGAAAAAGATGAAGATGCCGTCATAGCCGTTTACTTTTGCTCTGATCCCAGCCCGAAACGAACGTTCTGGGAATGGGGAAGCATCAAATTGGAATCTGGTGAAGTTCACATTAGATACATTGCAGAGAGGTTGCATAACGTAAGTTTTAAATATTTTTTTATCTACCCTTTCTGAAAAATAAAGTATAAAACATTACAGTAAAAGTGATATAAATACCTCACAAATCCTTAAAGGAATTTTCTTTGAAAAGTGGAGTAAACTTATTCTAGAAGTTACTTATTAATTCGTGATATATATTTTTTTAAAAGTATTAAGTACCTGTAACATGAATCTTTCAAATCTAATATTGCAGCTTTTTAAAACTAAAGTGTTACATTTTTTAAAAATAGAACCAGTTTAGTCTATGTACTCCTGAAAATGATGAATAAAATTCAATACTAAATTCCAGTAAGGAAATATAATAGTACAGGAAGAGAAAGAAAACTATTTTTTGAAGTAGAAAAATGAACGAATAGTTTTCACATTGTAAGGAACTCTGAAATTTTTAAAGAAAAAATCTTATCGAACTTTTTTGTAAAGGTGGGAACTCCAGTTTCACAAAATAAACGTAGACTTATTTTAATAGCTGAATTTTTGCATCCTGTTTCACCCTGTATATAATGTTCGTATTTTTTTCGTGAAATACGCCATTATTTAAGAATATGTTGAGACAAATAATATTCAACTCGTTGCCAACTAATGATCGCTCAAGCCAAGTGAGTTAATAAACAAACAGAAGTGTAATAAAATTATAGAACATTATATATAATTTGAAAAAATATTAATTTTCAAGATGAATTTCATAATTTAATATTTAGGCATTTGTAATTTACTATATTTTGTATTTTTATGTAAAATAACTGTATATATATATTTATACTTGTAAATTTGGATCTTTGTAACCTTCAGTTTACCAGATTGGCAACAGTCCATATTTTGGCATCAGACTAGTTGCAACGTTTTGATGTTAGCGCAGCTAAGCCTAATGGAATAAAAATTGTTCTTAGAATTCTTCGCAGCAAATTTCTATACGTTAACGTTATAGAACCAAACGTTCTATAACAAATATCAACTTAGCCTTTTTTTTAATTGAAAATGTACATACTTTGTTAGTGTTTTACTTTTGATTTCTTATTTGATGTTAACTCTTATTTTTTCTTTAAAATAATAATATTATCTTGAAAATATTAAGTTTGATATATATTTTAGTTGCTAATATTTTATACATATCTTTAGTTAAAAATAGTCTAAAATGTTGCATCTTAATATTAAAAACATATTTAGAAAAACATCTGCATATTAAGAAATCTTAAATTATAAGTATTGAAAGATATTATAAATTTTCAGAAATTTTAAAAAGTTTCTGTGTATATAAACCTGTTAATTTTTTTCTTCTGTTAGCAGCCGTTACGCGATGTTTTATAATGAATTCATTTATATTGTATTGATCTATAAACTAACAGTATAAAATCATAATTATTAGTTTGATATTTCTTGTGTACATTGAGGAAAGTAAAATTTTTGTAAATCAATACAGTTCCGTTCTTTAATTTTTTATATTTATCATTCTATTTTAACATTTACTGAATTTTCAAGTACTAAATCTATTCAAAGTTTTAGTTTTAAAAATATTTCTTCTCATCTCTTTCTCGATCGTTTAAAATAGAATGGTAGAAAGGCATATTTCGCGAAACATAAAATTTTCATATATATTTTCATTTGTTTTATGTTTTCTCCTCGTAGCATCTGATTAAATTTATATCGGGATGCTGAGTTTAATAAAACGTTAAAAGTATCTTCAAAAGGTCCTTTAAACTTCTCTAGCGTTTTATTTGAAGAGCCTTGTATATTTGCACATTTCCAACCAATTGAATTCTTCATTCGATGATTTAGTTCTCAAAGAGTTTTCTCAAACAACTTGGACAGCTTTATTCGATTCAATGCTGTTTATATAAATTCTTTCACTTTTGAACTTTTCTATTATACTTTAGGAGCACTTGGATCAGCTACATAAATGTTTTATTTTTGTAAATTGTTTTCCTTGTCATTAAAAAGATAATACATTTTATATAGAAATGTTACTGTCTGTGTAAAAGAAATACCTCTAGTTTTTGCACATTTCACCCTTCATCAATAATACTCTCTAATAATTAATTTTTATAGTTTAAAATTTTACTTAATTAGTCTTGAAAAAATATTGAATTCATATAATTCAAATTTTTAATTTGAAAGGCAATATATTTGAAATTTTTCTCGTCTATTTAATGTATCCACCACAATATTTAACTATTTCAAAATTGTTATTAAAAATAATAATTTGTAGGATGTTGTATTCTAAGTTTTCTCAATGTTTTAAAAATAATTATTTTATTCATTATTTTGAATGACTGTTTTTCTTTTTTTTAATGAATAATTTAAATTTTGAATTAAATTAGATTTTCTGGAGAGGTAACCATTACATCATTCAAAAAGCTGCGTTACTTTATTTAAAATAAATGGAAAACAATACCTTGATTTTTTTGGTTTGCTTGTTTAACGATACGTTTGTTTAAACAGGATGACAAAAGTAATATTATTTACATAAATTATTATAATGGACATTTTTTCCCCACAATTTAGGCTAATTGCTCCTTGCATCTTTTGTTTCAAACATTCACAACTAAAAAATGTTACTTTTCTACAGATTTTTGCTTTAAATTTTTTGTATGGATTGAGATATTCAAACGAATTTTAACTTTCGTACCTCCGCCGATTGATTAAATTCGAAAATAATATTTGATTATTAGATATATTGCAGGAAATTTGCGTTAATTATTCCGTAGAATACATTCAGTTCTGATAATTATGTAATTTCTTAGACGTTAGATATGTCTATTATATGTTGCAGTTTTATATTTAAAAAAAATAATTTCATTACTGTGTTTTTGAATATTTTGATAAGATAATAATACAACTTAGTAAAAAAAATTTTTAAGAAAAATTTACTTAGCATGAAATTTGTATAATCTTTATATACTTCATTGTAAACTTGCTGTATGCATTAAAAATCATTAACAAATACCTCGTATTTAAATTAATACTCTATAATACTTTTGCAATGGCTTTGATCAGATATCAACAGAATATCGCCAGACTTAGTATGCAAGTCCTTTGCGGTACTTAGAATGCATGCCGCACATTACATTTCAATGCTAGAGATTTGCTTGCCTTGGCAAACACACAAAGAGATTCCGCTGCATTTAATTCAGACGAAGGGAGAACGCTCTTTCACAAATACCTTACATGACATATATTCCGATTTCTAATATTTCAAATTCTGAATTTCAATTGGAATGTATATCTTTTAGTTGAGAAACTGATTTGAGATTCGCTGTATTGTATATCTTTATTATTAAAAATACCCATCTTAGTATATATAATGTGGACTCTAATGTTTATCGTTGTTTTTAATATCACTTTTATGGATTTTTTAAATCTGTTTCAAGGGATAGATTAAAGTGCAAGTAATATTTGTCATGGTAATTCAATAAGTTGAATGTATTATACATATAATATCGATCGTGTCGTTTAATGCATTTTATAACTTCAATATTTATGAACTAAATCATAATGATTTGCATACAAAATTATCCTACATCTATAGAAACGTTTAACTCATTCTGTGGTTGTTGGAACACCCATTCGAAGATTTTGTATTTCAAAGAATATAATTAATCCTTATTAATATTATAAACCCGAAAGTTTGGATGTATGGATATTTGTTATTCTTTCACGCAAACACAACTGAATGGATTGTAATAAAACTTTACAATAATAAAGCTTATACATCACAATAACACATAGGCTATAATTTGTAAGGATATTGTGTGAAGTGTCCGAAGTATAACGATAAATGCCAAGGAACAAATTCAGATATTTGCAAGCTATTCTGCCGTGCGCTGTAAAAATCTTTAGAGTTATACGTATATAATCACGTATACAACAAAGCTCACGACAGCTTATATCTATCTTTTATGAGTAAGCCATTATTGCCAAAATAGTGAACCATAAATACAATAAAAATTGATAATTTATTCCAATGCACGTTTTTTTTAATTATTATCAACCGATCACTATGAAAATTAGCAAATATATGTATTCTTTTTTGGAAAAGGTTTCTGTGCAATCCTTTTTGTTGTAGTTCCCCATCAGGCGGCGCTATAACATAACATATCAACTTCTGCATGTTCAATCCATCGCCAAGTTGCCAACATGGTCGCCAAAAATGATGCCAACTTGGCTCTATCGCCAACATTTTGTTGTTTCCATTGAATCGCCATTGTAATGTAAGGAATGGCGTTGCTTGCGAATATTACAAATTCAAGATTAAATAAATGCAACAGAAAATAATATTAACGTACTACACATCCAGATATAAATTATTTACACTAGTTTAAGTGTTCATTTCACAAATTTTTAACTATGTGTTACTTTTGCCGAGCACAGATCATCTTAGGAAGGTATTTTCAAAAGTCGACCCACAAGAGAGTTACGGGGCGTTAAAAAACCTTTTTTTTATCAGCTATAGACTTAAAAATTAACAAATATGTTTTTTTTTGTTCAGCTAAGATATGCAAAATGCCTTTTTGTTACATTTGCAATTCACGTAAAATTAACTCGTTAAAAACTTCTTTATTTTTCAATCTGTATTGTTTAATTTTTCAATTCACCCATGCAAAGAATGGGCACATCAGCTAGCATGTAATAAATATCTCTTATCAGATTTTAATAGCATATAGAGTAGCGTTTTTCTATGCCAGTAAAAAGCATTAAAAAAAGTTTTAAACTATTGAAATTGTTCGTGTAAATCGTAGGTTCTCAACGTGGGGGCGTTGAGATGGCACACAGGGGCTTGGGCAGATTAACCTAAAAGGACTAAAAAAACATGCTGATTATGTACTAACAAAAGTAAAGTTTAATACTGTTTACGTTGTGTTGATTGTATGTATTTAAATCATTCCTGTATTGCATGTACGAAAATTCACATATTTCGGTAGTACGGGAAGTGGATGAAAAACTTAAAAGATCGCATTACATTCAGACGTACATTAAATTGAATGATATAGTGCATTTTAATTTCTGTAGTGCACGTGTTGTCTTTGTCTGTGAGCAGTAGGAGACATGTTTCATCCACTGCATTTCATTGCGTATATTATCGAAGAAATATAATTAAATATGCTAACCAGGAATTAACATGATTCTTTAAGTTCTGAAACTGTCAATTTATATTTATTTTGAAAGCAATAGTTTATTATGAATTACTTCGTATCATTAAAAACCCCTGCCTCTCTTTTAACAGGTAATCTAAAAATCTTTTATTCCACTCTTTTAAATGAAGAAGAAATTCAGTAGCGTTTCAATTCCAACAATATCCTACCTATGACTAAAATATATAATATTACACATTTAAATATATTTGAGGCAATAAATATTTCAGATTCGCAAGTAAAAAAATTTTGGCCTTAGAAAAAAAAAATTTAAAAAATATATTCTTTTAGTAATAGGATATTTTTTAAAACTTAACTCTTGTTTTCACCATGTATTATGTGCTCTGTTATTTCTCTAGAGTAGGAGGGGCGGTATAGAAATATTCACTATAAAAAGGGGCGGTATCGATATATTTATTAGAAAAGGGGGTGCCAGTTTAAAAAAGGTTGGGAACCTATTGTGTAAATCATAATGTGGCAATGAAAGGGAAGGTATTAATCAAGCATTTGGCTAGGTGAGAGTTTTATGAGAAAATTCTGTTCCAAGCAAAGCGTGATTATGTCCGATATTTCCGACATGAAAAGAGGCATGATAATTTGAGCTCGCCTCGTGTCTAGAACAGCCAACAGTATTTCAAAGACAACTGTGTCATGGGTTATGACAGCCTACACAAACTGTTTGAAGGACACAGTTAAAGGATCATAGTAGTCGGGTATTGAAGAGGATAGTCGACCCAAAAAATAAGATTACAGTGCCACAGATAACGCGTCCGAGATAAATACTCGCCTTCAGAACCCCATATCCATAAAAACTACTCAACAGGAGTTGCATATTGCGAACATTCGTGACAGAGTAGCTATTCCAAATATGTTAGTTTCTACGTGGTATACCAGGAAGAGACTACAGTGGTGCCAAGACCACTTAAACGGCACAACTGCAATAGAAACAAGCCATCTGATTCTAATGAATCCTAGTTTACGCTATTCCAGACCACCAGACGTGTGGCTGTCTGGCGAACACTGGCAGAAACATTTCGTGTTGATTAACTGGTTCCGACCATGAAACATAGAGAGGTCCTGTGATGATGTGGGGTGAATATCTTCCTGTGGATTGAGGCCTCTCGTTGTCTTGAAGAGGACGATCGCAGGTGAACATTATCGAAGCATTATCGCAGATCATCTTCACTCTATGCCTCAGAATCTTTTTCAGGGAAAAAGTCATGTGTTCCAAGATGACAACACCCCTGTTCAAAGTCTTGCTGTGTTCAAAAACATGGTTACATGAGCATGATGATGAAGTGAGGCATCTAACGGGGTGCCTCAAGTCACCTGATCTGAATATCATTGAGTGTTTGTGGGTTTATTTAGAGAACAATGTCCGTGATCGTTTTCCTCCTCCACATATATTATCTGAACTCCAGACGTCTGCATGAGGAATGGATACGAATTCCAATGAACTGTGTTCAAGAATTTTATTTGGAAATCCCACGTCGAATGTAAGCTGTTATTCAGGTCAAAAATGACCCAACCCTTTACTAATAAAAAAAATTAGATTTTTTTCACATGTGTTACTATTACATTTGTATTGTATCTGTAGGTAGCATTATTCTTTGTTCATACATTAACATCTGTTTATAAATTGTTTCAGAATTAAAGTGACCTATGGCTAAATCATAATGTCTTAAGTTATAATGATACATTCGTGATTCAATTAAATTAATGGCCGCATTATGCAGAGCAAATAATAGGAGTAAAACGTGTTAAATCTAGCGAAGCTGCAAATTTTTCACGTACCGTGATGTTTAAATTTGAAATTTTTAGATGACCTTTTGTTTTCCATCAGTTGATAGTCAATGTAAGCAATCGGATATGTTAGAGACACAAATTCTAACTAAAAAGGTGATTTTTTTCTATAAAAACCTTAACTACCACAATCTAATTTTCTGAGTTGCTAATACAATGCATGCAATAATACATTCCTGGTGTTGGTATCTACTATTTTCTTTAATTAATTTCATTTTTTCATTTGTAATATATTTAATATATGATGCAAAGATTAATATAATGTGTAATATAGGTTCTTGTATTTCAAAGTTAATTTTGATTTCAATACCAATTTTACACCCTTTTTGTAAAATTTCAGTTTTTATTAGCACTCCAAAGTAGAGCAAACTTACTTAAAGAAATCATGATGAAGAAAGGATTTTTTCAGCCATAAATTCCTTGAATTTTTGTTATAAGTCTCTATCAAAATTTAGGTTTTCCTGTCAAAGAAAAGGCGACGTATCGTAAAAGTATGCGATATATTATAATGACTTAAGTATATATTTCTTATTAAAATATTATAATATATGCACGATTAAGGGCATATATGCTTACGATTTAATATCAGCAGAAATTTAGATTTTTTTTTTTTGTGTATTGCTAATATATCAAAAATCTTTTTGTAAATGCAACGGATAATTATTCGAACAGTGGTCGCCAATTATAATTCCTGAAAAAATTTTCATGGTTAACAGATATATTTGGACATTTATATATTTATGGAGATTCAGTTCTAAAAATTAGAGTAAAAGTATATTTTAAAGGTTATGGATTATAATTTTAATTTTAGATACTATTTTAGAGAAATTTCTTTTAATTTTGTGAGTTTTTTAGTTACTTTTACAAGCGCATCTCGCGCGTGACATTTGAACGGAAGATTTGGAAACCATTGTAAACTGACAGCATAGTTCTTCAGTTTGTTGATATTTCTTTGCGTTGGAGTTTTTTTTTCTCTTTTTTTTGTAACTTTCTTTTTCAGTGATACGGAAATGTAAATAGAGACCTAAAAATAAGTGGTAAAAAAGTTTTAGTGGTCCCCCAATATGAAATTATATGCACTGCTGGCCATTAACATTGTTACATGAAATGGGATGATTTTGGGCGAAGATTTTTGTAGCGTGGCCGGTGTTGGTTTTTACATGTAGAATTGCCGAGTGTTATCCATGGTTGTGTTTTTAGCAAAGAATTAGAAAATAATTTAACGGAGTATAGTTAAAGAATGCTAGAAGAAATCATTACACATGTATATATTACACGTAAACAGTATAGCATAAAGAGAAAATTATTGCAAGCAGTTTTGGAGCTTACAGGGGGGGCGAAATTACTAGGAACAGTTGCATACTTAGCAGCTAAAATGGCCCTTACCCGGTTAGGAATGGAATTGAACTGTGCTGGAATGAAAAAAATCGGCAGCTCATTCCATGCTCGATTCAAATCTGTGTCACACTTCATAAACCATATTTGCTGGAGAGGGGTAGAGGTTTTTCTCTCAGCAGCTCTAGACCAGATGCATTCATTGGCTGTTGATCTGGAGACTGTACTGGCCAGAGCAACAATCGAATACCCTGTGCATCGAAGAAGGTCAGAACACGAATTACAGCATATGGCCTTGCATTTTCTTTTTGCTAAGAGGGTGTTTGGCAGGCCTCGACAATATGGAACATCCAATGGATGTAAAATGTCAGAAATGTACCGATATGCGTTCAGTTCTGTGGATTCGAGCTAGAAATGTGGGATGTCGTTTTCTCTGTAATTGCTTAAACTATCACTCCAGGTGCATGGCCCTTATGACGATTTTGAATTCTGGCAGACGAAGAATGGTCTTTTTGGAGCCCCAAGCATGTATGTGACCATCAGAGTCCTACGCGCAGAACCAGACAAGTCTGAAAAGAGACAGTGTGCCACTCCTGTATTCAGTTTTCTTGTTCGGTGGCGTTGAGTCACCGTCTCTCACTTAACGCTGTATTTTCAACGAAGCTGAAGTAATAGTACCATGCTGATAGTTCACGCTGCTGCAAACGTCGTCGCACCCTGTAAGTGGATACTGGGGCTGCAGCAAACATGTCCATTTCCTGGCTAATGGTACGTGATGTGGTTGTACGGTTCTGCAGGGCTGACTCATAATATGTCTGTTATCTCAGTTGTTAGTTATGGGAGCGCGTGGAGATCCTGCATTCCATTCAGTATGACCCTCAGCAACCCATTTGATTTCATGTTCGAATGACTCTTATGGATTTCGACCAGTGTGACGAACGATATCATGGAACAATAAATAATCAACACTCTCAAGGGGCATGACCTGGTCTCTATTGAAGTTCTTATAACTTGCTGGTAAGCATTTCTCTTTTATTATTCAAGGCATAACAGCGAACTCCTGCCCTTACCAAGCGCTTTCCGAATGAGGAATCCAATACACGACTTTTCTTTGAAACAGTGTTTCAAATGTCATTTCTGCTTTCAGCATCGTCTAAATGCACTGAAATACTAATCATTTGCATATCCTAACCTCTTTTTCCTTCAATGTGATTTTAACTTCTCGTCAGATCATTTCTTTTGCTGTTGTGATTTTAATGGCAGCAGTGTATTTTGTGGTCCACGAAGCTCTAAAGGTTGGCAACCGCTATGTAAGAAGTATTTGGTTGTTAGGTGAAATATCATCAACACACACATTCTTATTCTACAAAAATATCACTTCGTAATGAGTTAACTTAATGAAATTCTTTTTCAAAAGTAGTGTAAAAAGAAATGTATTTTCACTATATTTTTTTGCTCTAGATTTTTATTTCTCCCCGTTATTGCATGATATAATTCTGTGATAATGCTGATAAACTTTCTGCTAACAAATAATGCGAATAAATATTTTTGTTCAGTTTTTAAGGAAACTGATATAAACTAAGCCATTTTATTCCTAAAGGTGTGTGGTTTACCTCCCCTTTAAGCAAGATATAATATTTTAGTTTTATTTTCGCTGAAAAGAAATCTATTCAAGTACTTTCAGTGTTCAAAAGAAATTTAGCTTTACGCATGGCATCACACGAGACGTCACGATCAGAAATACCCTATGATTTACTTTTCCTTCGTTCTTGGGACTCGAGTAAAAGTTTCGGGATTGTCAGAATATAACGAAAAAGAAAGACTGCTCTAGCTGTGAAACTTTCGCCAAAAGAGATTATTGCATTCCTCTTTTAAAAGGTTGGATTATTGCGCTGCGTTGGTTTAAAATTTAATTCCGATCGTTGATGCTATGACACATTTAAGTGAAAGCAAAAATACTTTGAAAATGTTTCGGGGATGTGGGAGTTTGAATAGTAGATAGCTCGAGATTGTAAATTAGATTAAAAAAATATTGCGTCGCAGAAATAAACATAAACTCAGTTTATTATTTCTATTTTTGTTCGGGATTTTTTTTTTCTTTGTTGGATAAAAATAACACTACACAATGCTCTGAATTTATTTTTTTTTTCTCTTTAACTACTTGGAGACTGGAAACGTTTATAAAGGAAATTGGATTATACCCATATCTAGATTAAGAGAATAGTTGAGTTTTTGTGTAACTATTTTTATGTTCTCATTTATTTTGTAGCTCGTTCATCTTTTCTATTCCTATCCAATAATATATAGATTTCTAAAGTAGTTTAAACATTTAGAATTAGTTAATAATAATATTTTTTTAAGTAATTTAACCAAGATCACTTGATGTTGTTCCATTTTGAATAATGCCGTACGTAGGGAACACACAACACACGGGGGGATTTTGGGAAGTATTGTGTAGCGTGGCGGTGTTGGTTTTTTACATATAGATTTGCCGACGGGTATTTATGTTGATTTGTTTTGATAGAAACTTCTTCAGGTTAGTTTAATCTTCTTTTTTTTATAATCACCATATATAAAGTGCAATATCATTTAGAATAAACTTATGGACGCTAACACACATAAAGCAGAAACAACATTAGCAGTGACGCATACACGTTGTTAACAAACAGACAAGCACAAGAGAAAGAGCAACGACTGCTCTAGTTTATACTGGTGGTGAAGGTCGTACGATTCCTTTGTAACAGGAGTCGTGATTGGTTTGCAAATGCGGCCATTAATCGATTAGTTAACTGTCTCGTACCAAATAATTAGAAAATATTTAACGGAGTAGAGTTAAAGAATGCTAGAAGAAATCATTATATTTATTATATATAATATATATAGGGTGCCCCTAATACGCGAATAAAAATTGGAGGAAGTTAGAGATAATCCTGAGGAGCCATAATTACATCAAAAAGCATGGCGGAAACGTAACCCTAACGAGATAAAGAGCACAAAGACAGCAAGGCCACAATACAGAATGTAGTGTAAAACGCTTTATTACAAAAATAAGAAACAATAATAAATTAAAAGATAACGTTAAGTATTACAGGAGGTATTTGAATTACTACCATTGGCATGCATGTACGCATGCAACATGGATTGACGGATATGTTCGAAAACATTGGGTGTTTCACGGATCGTCGCAAGAGCTATGGATATTCGTGTCAACAGGTCCATTTTAGAATTGACGGGCGTGTCGTCAATCGTAACTCTGAAAGATCCATGTTCAGCTAGGTTCTGATGCACCCAAGCGAACATTTGATGATTTCGTTGGATATATTTCCACATACAACTGAACAGCAACACGTCCATTTGCGTTGTCTAGGCCATAAATAAAGTGGATATCCGCCAACTCTGTGTCCGTATAACGATTCATGTTCGTGTAACGATTCATGCCTGAAATGACGAAACCACTTGAACCCACCATGCGATTCACGTACAGCGCCCCTATTGCTTTCCGCCCATACGTTCCTATATAATTATGGCTTCTCACAATGTTCTTTATCTCCCCTCCAAGTTTGTACACGGCATTCAGAGGTACCCTGTTATATATTGCCCTTAGCTCATTCTGTTTCTATGTTTCGTTTGCACAATTTTTGCGATTACTTTTTTACAAATTGGAAGGTTGCTGATTTGCACTATTTATAAGAAAGATGAAGATTTGTTGTTCACGTAATCACTCTAAATTGCTGTTGAGCCGCAAGTTCTTTTCGTGATGTTAGTGGAAGAGGAAAAGAGGTGGAAGACCCTTGACCACCTCCAGGGTATTCCTCAATATTGTGTTGGAACCAAACCAAATCATACTGTTTCCTGTATGGTGTTCAATGCTACGGCTTACGACAGGCATACATCTAATCGTTTACCATGATAAATTTCGTTTCCTTCGAGCTATCACTGCCGATCAGCTGGCATTAGCAACAACTACAGCACCTGACAAAAATAGCTCTGAAATCTATCGTACATTAGATATCTGTCAGTGTATTATTGAGTGTGTGAACTCGACTCGCATTCAAATTGTATGTTATA
>BMAO01020853.1:0-26780 GCA_019973975.1 Trichonephila clavata | reverse complement strand
GCTCTTCATGAGACATAACACTGTTACGCGCACATGATAATACGCTGACACGTGCCATATTTTTTTTTTTATGATAGTTTTATCTCACTGTTCAGTTAAGTAGAGCATCGGCTGTTTCGTATGCACTTTTAAAATAATAAATCAAGGCTTCATAAGCAAAAAGCAATGCAAGAAACAAAAAAATTGATAAGTTTTACGGTTAGTTGTAATCCTTTCTTTTCTTTTTTTTTTATTTACATTTTAGTCACATTTAAACAATAGTTATTATAATCCCAATCTATATAAATAAATAAAATTGAAGTGTCTGTTTATAATTTCAAATTAGCAGTTTGTTACCAAATGCATTTAAAGGTATATACGGTACTTATATCAAAAAATCAATTTTTAAAATTTTGTCTGTCTGTCAGGGGTTACTGGGCGTACTGACAAAAAAATCCTTCTTTCGAAATACAAGGATTATAATAATGAAATTTGGTTCACATTTTTCTTTTTTTTGAATTGAATTCCGCCAAGAACGGTTATTTGGAAAACGATTCGCAACAGGATTGATAGTAAAATTTCGTTTTTTCCCCGTTAGATTTGTCTTGCATGTTTATTTTACAGAGTAGAGATCCACGAAAATTGGTTTTGCGGAATCCACCTCATTGTAGTGTTACGAAAATGCAAACATCATTCTATACTTCAATTCAGAGATTTTTAGAAAATACAAATAAGACGAGTTCTGCCCTTTTTTTTTTTATCAAGAGGCGACAGTTACAGGTATAAGTATGTTTTTCAATATAATCGAACTCTTAATGATAGGACTTAGATATTAATAGTTGATATATATAACATCATGAAATACCCAGCGAAGCGGGTGGGTAACGGCTAGTAAATTATATAATTCAAAAAAGTTCTCCCCCCCCCCCTTATCTTATGGAAGTTCTAGCTATATATATATATGCAAAATATCATTTCGAAGAGATCTTCATTAAAAGAGATTGTTTTGAAAATATGTCATTCATTCTTCATTTTTTGTCAAAAAATTGCATTTAAACTATGTTTTATTGTAGTAAAATTCTTAAAATAATCTTACTTGTGCATTCTAATTCAACTGACACTAAATATCAGATGGAAAAAAAAATGTTCATTTTTTCGCTTTTACAAAATCACGGTTCCGAACGTAATCAGTGACCGTACTTTTATTTGGGGGAAAAAAATAATTTAAAAGACTACACATAGTTTTTTTAATTTTGTGTTTATTTAGTTTCAATCCTTTGTATTACATTGTTTTAAAACAAATGCATTGCATGCATTCAAAAAAATAATTTTTTCTTTTTATATATCATTTTAGTACAAAACTTACAAAAAAGCATGCCTTTCAAAAAAAATTTTCAGTTGTAGATAAAAACTGCATGAGAAATCCCATCCGTTTGCTAATAGTTCCCTTCTCTATTCAGCTCTTAACTACAATAGAACGTCAACTGTGTTAGGATCCTATTTATTCTTTTTTAAGTGATAAATTAAGCCCCCTAACAAGTTAACAAGGTTGTTTGCCAGGGACTAACGACATAAATAGGTGTTTCCATCGAAACTGAAAGGAAGTGCCTGCCTACCATTTTGTAATACAACCCTTCCACTAGGCCTTATAAAAAGGATTCCCGTTGATATTTGGATTATTATTTTCGTCGAATAGAGGAAGTTGCCTTCTGGTTTTTTTTTCTCTATCTCTTCCGCTGTGTGGAACACCCGTTGCTTGCGTATGGCATGAGAAGGCAGGTGTTCCCCATGGACGTGGTTGCCATCTGTAGAACGATAATGATGATTAGAATGAACTGTAAACAGGAAAAGAGAAATCGTTCGTGTTGTGGTGCTTCGAATAGCAAATTTGATCACATGATGCTTGCCTTTGAGAATGAGAATAAATTATTGGGTGGTGTTTAGTGATTTATATTGAACAAGGTTTATTTTTAACGAGACTAATTTAGTGTGTGATGGTTAATTTGAAGTGAACGGAAGTTTATAGTGTAAAAGAAATAGTCTGATAGTTATGTATGTTTTGAAAACACATACGTAGTGCATTTGTGTGTCAATATTGATATTTTAAAATGAATTAATTTTGTCGTAGAGCATGATTATTGAAGATTTAGGAGCATAATATGCATCCATTTTTCCAGCATTAAAAATATAAAAAAATTTCTGGCAAAATACCAGATTTTAAAAAATTAAATAATCAGCAAAGTTCTATATTGTAGCTGTTGTAATCTCTTATGTTAATTTCAGCTGAATTGATTCAGCTTTCCAGTTATTTGTTTCTGTATACATTGAAGTATCCTTAAAAAAAATTAATCTTTATTCACTGCTTCCATTAATCTATATCGGTTATGATTGATTTTTATCTATAAACATTCTGAAATTCGATGTGTGGTTAATTTCAAGCAACAATATGAGACTAATTATTTTATAATATATTTTTGAAAAAATGTTTTAATTACGCCTGATGACCCCCCCCCCCCGAAAAAAAACCACCAAAGATATTTTCCATTTATGATAACACTTCTCATTAAATGTGTAAATAATACTGATTACTAATGGCACAAAGATTTGCCATCTAATTGCTGTAAAATAACTTTCTTATTGAATATTCCAATAAATACAAGGGGTGATCAAATGAAAAGGTACGAAACGACATAAAAATGAAACAGTTAAATATTTGCATATTCCGCCAAGGGAGAATGTAGCGAGACATCTCGGGATGCCATTGGAGACGCTGACTGGGATCGGATCATGCGCTGGTGCCCGCATGCGCAGGAGAGAGCAAAGGCTCTTATAAAAAGCGGCGTCCAAATGATGCGAGCACAGAATTACTCGAGCACAGAAAAAGCATTTTAACTCCGATGTGTACTGTGAGACACTCCGACGCCTACGCAGGTCCATCAAGAACAAAAGACCGGGGCTGCTCACGGAGGGTGTGGTTCTGCTCCATGATAACGCGCGTCCACACGTCTCCAGAGCCACACAAATGGAACGGGACAAGTTCCAATGGGAAACGTTGGACCATCCGTCCTACAGTCTGGACATGTCACCCTGCGATTTCCATGTGTTTGGTCCACTGAAGAAACACCTGAAAGGAAAGCGCTTCAACTCGGACGACGTACTCAAGGACACTGTGAAGGACTGGGTCTCGTCACAGCCACAGGAATTCTGGGAGCAAGGAATCCTGCGGCTTGTTCATCAGTGAGATCGTTGTGCTCAAGCCTATGGTGTATATTTTGAATAAAGTCTATATTTGTACCCACCGTGTCGTTTCGTACCTTTTCATTTGATTACCCCTTGTATACAAGGGGTGCATGCACCCTTGCATGCACGTTTGTTAAACATTTCTCAAGAATATACTGGAAAAAAAGCGTAATACAGCTGTCTCTAACTTTTAGAACTTCATGGACCACTAAATTTATGATTTTATATTTGGTGGACCTCTAATATGATTGATCACTGTGGTGGACCACCAATATGATTAACCACTATGGTGGACCCTTATAACCATAAATTGTCACTTATTTACATTCCCATATCATTGAAAAAAGAATTTTACTAAAAGCAAAAACAAACCGGTAACGCAAAGCAATATCAACGAATTGGAGCTATATGTCGCCAGTTTATCCTGAGAGCCAACGCTTATGTTCAAATGGCGCAAGAGACATGAAAAATTAGATAAAAATTAGTTTAACTCAAAGAGAATTTCTCTAAAAGTAGTTGCTTTTTTTCATTAAAAAAAAAAAGAGTGAATTTTATATTTTACAATGCGTTTGATTACTTATCGTTTTTATAAAATTGAATCTTCATAAAGAATATTAAGAGTGTCGCCAATTTTCTGCTGACCATCAAAAATACAAGGGGGATCAAATGAAAAGGTACGAAACGACACGGTGGGTACAAATATAGACTTTATTCAAAATATACACCATAGGCTTGAGCACAACGATCTCACTGATGAACAAGCCGCAGGATTCCTTGCTCCCAGAATTCCTGTGGCTGTGACGAGACCCAGTCCTTCACAGTGTCCTTGAGTACGTCGTCCGAGTTGAAGCGCTTTCCTTTCAGGTGTTTCTTCAGTGGACCCAACACATGGAAATAACAGGGTGAGATCTCCGGACTGTAGGACGGATGGTCCAACGTTTCCCATTGGAACTTGTCCAGTTCCATTTGTGTGACTCTGGAGACGTGTGTACGCGCGTTATCATGGAGCAGAACCACACCCTCCATGAGCAGCCCCGGTCTTTTGTTGTTGATGGACCTGCGTAGGCGTCGGAGTGTCTCACAGTACACATCGGAGTTGATGCTTTTTCTGTGCTCGAGTAATTCTGTGCTCGCATTATTTGGACGCCGCTTTTTATAAGAGCCTTTGCTCTCTCCTGCGCATGCGGGCACTCGCGCTTGATCCGATCCCAGTCAGAGTCTCCAATGGCATCCCGAGATGTCTCGCTACATTCTCCCTTGGCGGAATATGCAAATATTTAACTGTTTCATTTTTATGTCGTTTCGTACTTTTTCATTTGATCACCCCTTGTTTTTCACGGACCACTAGTTGGCAACCACTGGCATAGTAGGTAATACGATTAAGAAAAAGAGAAAGTTAATAATTTCACGTTAAAATCTTGTAGTATGTAATGATCTTTTAAAGTAAAATTTTCAGATGTAGTTCTAAAATCGAAGGGAAAAAAAAATTCATGTTTTTAAATCAATGCCATGATATTTCAGTGTCCGCTTTTTTCCTTTTCTTTTCCTTTCTTTTTCAGTTATTCATTCTAATACTCCTATAATGCATATTCATAAGTTTGTTTTCCTAAATATTGGTTATTTCCTTCTATTGTTTTATCACTGAGAAATATAGTCAAAATCTGTCATTCCAATTTTATCTGGTAACTATTGCATTCTTTGCCATCTAACGTCTCATTTTTAAAACCATGTGTTGGAGTCTGTTCTATTATTTTTGCTCCTTCTGGAGTTATTCCAGAACACGTGAAAATATGTTTATGAATCATAACTCAAGGTTTTTCTGTAGACGGGTTGAAGACTGTTCTTTAAGTTGTAGAGGCTTAAAAATAGTTGCATACAACTGTCATTAAGCTCAGCTTATTTTTCCAGTTTTCTGATTATTTACTCTGGGGCGTACAGTTTACTTTTTCGCAGTTAAGGCTTGAACAGCATGTGTCAAAAATAAAAGTAAATATTTTTTTTTACTTGGACTGGTATCGTTTATAATTGCCGGAACTACTCATCGCGCACTCCCTGTTTATTATTTGTAGCTTAAATTTAGATCTTTTTGATGTAACGTATTATGAGTTTGGGATATTTGTATTAATGATGCACGTTTTTAAAATTGCGAAAAAGTAAGTTGGGAGGTGGAAATATTATATTAGGCCTTATTTTCATTTATTTGATACATTACCGTTAAATCGTCAGTTCCAGAATTTGAAAAAAATCAAACCCTCAGAGCAAGAGCTTCTTTTAATTGAGGTGTGAAAAATCTTTACTTCAGATCAACTAAAGATTGAAACAACTAACCTCTGTTTTTGAATATTAGTCGACCTGTGTATACGCCGAGAAGGCTTTTTTTTCAAGATTGACCTATCTTTCAAAACCCGTATGTGAGTCGAATTTGGAAAAATATCCTGTAATTTTCAAGCATATTACCAAGCGGGTAAAACCAGTATAATATATTCCAATCAAATTATGGCAAAGTAAAACGACAGACGCCAATGACGATAGTTTAATTTCTAGTAACCCTGTTCATAGCTAAAATACTCTTTCCATCATTTATTATTTTGTTTACTATCTGCGCTAGTCTTTCCGTGCCATTTTTTTTTTTCTCGTTTTGTTTTAGAAAATTGGCAGGAAGAAAAATCTGTGCGCGACACGTGATTGCCGACCCATGTTTAAAGTCTTGAAGGAAAAATTCGCAGAATGATCATATGCATTCAAACGTCCCCCCGCATGAGGATTTTTTTGTACTCACATATCGCATGGAATAAATGTGAATTTTTCGAACTATTCGGAGCTCGGATTCTGATCCTGATTGAAGAATTTTTGAAACTCTTTATTTTTTCTTAGAATAAAAGTTCCATTCGAAGCACGTCAAATTTAAAAGATAAAAATCGTTTGCGCATTATTATGAATTCGTTTTCCTAAACTATGTTTTTCGAGATTAGTGGATCCGTATATAAGCTAACTTCCTTACTTTAACTAGAAAAAAGTTCAAAATATCCTCGGCTCATGCAGGGAAATATACAGTATAGAAAATTGTAAAGTTAAGGTACATTGCGCATTATTATTAGTACGCAAATAATTCACGAAGCTGGAAATTATCACAAGTCGTCATTTTATAAATTGTACCTACTTAAAACTAAGAAAGTAAATAATGATATTTCTCTGTGTGTGTGTGTGAAGTGTGCAGCTTAAATCATTCAATCTCTCCAATCGATTGCTACTCAGAAACACCGTTATATACTAAGATTGAAAGATCATTTCACTTTCAAGACCTCACCTATGTTTACATGAACTATTTCTGGAAATTGAGCTTGAATTTGCAAAATGAAGTAGAAATGATAGAGTAAAACCAAACTTTGAAATGAAGTAACTAAAAATAAAAGCGTATCTTTTTCAATTATTGTGTTTGATTACTACTTTTAGGTACAGCGATGTCTGCATCTGCATTAAACTTTATAACTTTGTGGACCCACCTTCCGAAGTCCGTTATACACTTATACAAAGTCCGTACATTACACTTGATATTCTTCCAGTATGGCGAATGTCAAAGTATGATGATTTGGGGTGCTATTGAATATTACAGGCGAGATTTTAGTTGCTAAGAGTTGTTTTGAAAAAAATTGGTTCATCAGTAAAATTCTGGAGCCTGAATTCTCTTGTACTTTTGCTTTCAACACATTCCTAGGACTATATTGTAACAAAACACAATGCTGATCCATGTATTGCGTAAAATGTCCAAGCTTTTTTTTTTCTTCACTGCATAACAGATTCTGCTTCCATAGTGATTTACTTCTTCGTTGGATATTGATTGTTGTTGCTGGACTTATCAATTATAGCTTGGGGGGGGGGGTCGTTAAATAAAATCCCACTCCTTTTGAAATAAAACTTTCCTGATTATGAATTCAAAAAAATCCCTTTATTTTATCACTAGCACTGGTGATAATATTAATATTCACTTACTTTGAATTAAAATTAATGTATAAAGTTTGTGACCTTAGGCTATCTGCGAGGTCTGTCCTCTCTAACTCTGATTTTCTTCCGTCCAGCCCAGTTGGCACTTCTAGCTAGAAGGTCTCAATGCTAGTGTGAACGTCATTACCAAATAATATACAAGTAGAGCTGATTGTAATCAACATGATTGATGATTATAGACGATATTGAGTGGATCCTTAAGCGAAATTGTCTTATCAACATTTGGAATTCAGCATTCCGTCAGTTTTTTTAATCTACAAAGCAGATGGGTTGCGTCTCGTTCAAAGAAGTAACAAAGTTTATTCATTTTGATATTTCTTGCCTGCATTTCGCATTGCCGTATCTATTGTTGGGTTAATTCAAGTAAATTATTGCCATTTTTTTTACTACAATCATTTCGAGTTGATTCAATGGCTTTCCCACCCATGCTGCGTTCGAATCCCACATGAATAATTTTTTTTCGAGTAATGAGCGAAATATTCACCTTGTCGCCGGTGCGGCGCTGTCCATCAAAAACCCATTTCCCGTCGGGAACGAGTGACGTCCCGATGGTCAAAAAGTTTCTCTTGGGAAAGTATCCCAGGGTGAACACCCCGGCGCTGATGTCCTAAGGGAAGTCAACCTCTGAACTTACTTGATCTAGCCGATAGTAAGGTGCCGATGAGTTCCCACACTAGCCGCCGGTTTCAAAGTTCACCGCGCGAAGGGGGCTTTGAACCAATAGAAGAACGGTTTCACCGAATACGTCCAAACAGAAGTGACTACACTTCACGTGTCACTTTCGTGGGCGGGACGTATTCCATCTTTAAAGAGACTCTGGAATCCCGAAAGAGGAGGACACCAACGCAGCGACATGAGGTAACTTCAACAGTCTCTCCAATTCCAACCAGCACCTGCACCACATCATTTCTCCAGCTTTTGTTCAACGCAGCCTTCATCAGGAGCAAATACCGGTGCACTCCACAGCACTGCCTGTAACAGAACATTATCGCACCGGCATAGACCCGCGGCTTAACCCCCGCGGCATTGGTGACCCGGACGTGATATTTTTGTTGTTATGGCGAGCATGGGAGTTGTAACTATTGCGTCAAGTGAGTCTGACGACTTTGCTGCGTGGAGTGGGTAACAGCCTCCGGACAGGGGTGATCACTTCTGTCTAGTGGTCATGTTACTGGGCTACGAATCCTAAGGTCGCTAGTTCTAATCCTCCGATACCGGTGTAGGAGGATTCGGAGAAGAAGCAGACATGATCTTAAAAATAGCTCCTTTTATTCTATCTTTAACTCTTTATAAAATGAACGATTTTATAGGTTAACTCTGGGAGCAGTCTGAAATCTTAACACTTAATCGGATATAAAAGGTAAATGAAATTCACTTAGCTTCCTTTGGAGTTCCTTGTTACGATCTTTCTTGAATTCCAATAGCTCGGTCAGCTCCAAGATTATTTACTTCCACAATTTCTATACGACCACTATTAATCTTGGGACGCGTGACCACCTAGTCGCTATTCACCTTTTCTTATTCTTGGATTTCACGATTAACAATCTCAACCATTAACCTCACATGTTCAACGACAGGGCTTAATAGTTACATTTGCATAACATCTCTACGGAAATTAGTTTTTTAAATAAAATCATAGTTAAAGAGTAGTTTCCCTCAGAGGATCAGAAGAAGAACCCAAATAATACCCGTTACAACCTCAACCAACTTGTGGAGATCCCGCATTAGGTTATGTTCTTGAATTTTTAATTATTCCAATTTCCTTGAATTATTTCCATTTCTGAAAATTATTTACATTGGAGAAGAAGAAAAAATATGACATTTCTGATCCAATTCTGTATTTTACGCGTGGTAGTAAAATATTCGCGATAGATTTTAACTTTGTTCTAACATTACTTGCCTTTGACTTTACCTTATAAAATTCACCCAACTCTTGAGGGAAACATTGCGTATGTCGTGAAAGAGTAAGAGCACACAAATGGCCGATCGTTCAATCCTTCAAAGTTGAAGCAATGCTTTGAATTTTTATTTTAAAAACGAATCGAACGAATTTTTCCAAATGCTGAAACTATTATGCTGTCTCATGTTCTGTGGGTTTTCTGAGCCTCGAATGCAATTTGTATGTTTTTGTTTGAATAGCCATAAATTTGAGATTTCGCTGAAAAAATTTCAAAAATAAATTCGTTTTTCATTTTGATTATATGGCGTCTCAGGAATCACTCAGTTGTAAAAATAGCCATGTTATTTGAAATTTACTGTAATTATAAAATATTTTACTAACATTTCTGTGTATATTTTACTGTTGTTACTTGAAACATGTTTAAAATGACTGGCAAAATTACTTATTAAAACTGCGTTTTAAACAAACATTCATCGCTAATATTTTAATGAATAGGGAAAAAAAAAAATTATCTTTCTATTTTTGAAACTGCTTTTTTTTACGTATTCGATTTATATTTTATCACAATTCATAAATAAATAATAATCCAAGAAAAATAGGAATCCAAAATGATGAAAAAAAAAAAGAATCAGATTAGAAAGGATGTATAAAGTAATAAAAAGGACATTGTATATTCTATAAAATGCTTCTTTACTTTTGAGCCTGGTGGGCATTATCGCGTACTCGTGGCCGGGATGTAAGGAGTTCGAGTTCTCGTGCCACGGAAGACCCGCCGTATAAAATGGCTGATGACTCGAAGTCCTCACGTTAGTGTGGTGTGGAAGTTCGGAAAAAAAGGTTCCAGCTTAGGTGTCGTCCTTGTTTGTCACTTGACCGTAGTTCAAAATTTACATGGTCCGTTGCCAATAGCCCTCGTGTTGCTTTATAGTGCGATGTTAATAAACTCTGCCTTAGTCCCCCTTTATTTGGCTTGACATGCATTAGGAAGAGGACAGTTTTGGTATTGCTATGAATGAGATTTTTTAAAAAAATTTGTTACTTCTTTAGTGAAATACGCTGCAAAATGAAATAGCTGTTAAGATTTTCATTCTGTAGGAGACTAGGAGATTTTTCTGTGGATACAACATTACAGTACAATACTGTAACATGAAAAATGTATTTTTGCTTCATAATGTACTTAATGTTGTTACAACTCTGAAGCATTAAGACACAGTACTTAAATTATTCTCTTTTCGTTACAAAATCTCTTTATTTGCTGCAGAACCAAACGTTCTTTACTAAGTTCTCCAAGTTCGGAAATGGTTATTTATTCAAAGCTGAGACCATTTGGATAATGGCACTCAGCATTGATTAACTATTAGTTGAATCTCTTAAGTGGATCACTTGAATCTTCTCTGTTCTAAAACGAACTTTTCTCTTTAGTTGGTTTATTTATTTTTTACCTTAAGGTTTTTAGGCCTAGTTTTTTCCTAGATCAGATATTTTTTCTGAATTGAAGGTTTGTTTATCTTGCTGGTAAAATAAATGCTTGCAGTTAAAAAATGAAAAAATTGAGTAGATTAAAAATGAATCAAATCTGTTGATAATGCTTTAAATATTAAAATTTTAATTATTATGTAATATACTTAAGAGTACAGTAGTCACTTTTCTGTAAAGAATTTTCTTTTTTCATAGGATGATATATTTTGAGTTGAGAGCCTGCTTTAATCCCTCAATTTTATGATAAGTAAAAGCTTAACATGCGCGTTTCTCAAAAATAATGGAAAATTTTAAAATTTTGTATCAACATTACTATAGAGTAGGGGTGTCAGACTTGCTGCCCGCAACGTACTTTCTTGCGGCCCGGCAAATATATCCACACACAATAATATGTAATAACATAACAAACTGGCCCAAAATAAAAATAACCTAGGTAGAATTCGCTAAACATTTTTTTTTAATTATACCCTTTTTTATTGCTATTATTAAATAAAATGCGTATATTTATTTCGAATATATTTATTAATTTTTTTTTGAACATTAACAGCATGCGGCCTTCAACTTAATATAAAATAGAACTTACGGCCCGTAATATTATGAGTTTGACATGCCTGCAGTCTAGCACCACGAAGGCTATCAGTTAACGGACCTCATATTTTGACCATGTCAAATGACGACGATAATACATATGTGTGTGTGTAAGAGAGAGAGAGAGCTTAGTATCTTCCTCTCCTAATTTCTACTTACGAGGGGACTTACGTGATATATTTTTCACATATTGTACAGCAGGCTACGTGTACATCCACTAGACTAGTCTAAAGCGCAATCTGCGCTCAATCACTTTGTTGGATTGGAGATAACCACGAGAAACCTGGCTATCGTAAAAAATAAAACTTTATAAATGAGAAAACGTATTAATTATAATAACATATAAAAAAACGTATGATTTTTTTTTTTATAATCTATGAAATAATTGGTAGAAAGTAAAATTCTGGTTTAAATCGTTGGTGACATTTTTTTTTATTTCTTACATACTTTAATTTTTGTACTGATGATCGATCGTCTTAAAAATGTTCTGAACAAAAATAACTAAACAGGGGACAGCGTTTTTATGTAACAGAAAGAGAATAAAAAAACAAATTTGGCAATGTTGAATACAAAATAATTTTTTAAAACTCAATCATACTGTCTGGATTTTCTAAAAAATAAATTTTAAAAGAGAAAATTTGAAATTTTTTTTGTTGGTTAGAAAATTTTATTTATTTTCTTTTCTACTGAAGAAATGCCTATTTATGATTCCTTAATTTATATCTTACAAAAAAGAAAACTTTGTGAAGAATCATGATGGAAGAACGTTACGTCGTGAAGGGGAAAAAATAATCATAAATATATTAAAAAATGTTTTCTTGCATAGATTGTTTGATTTTGTCAGATCAAATGAAGGGCACATTGAAATCCATGGGTTAAAATAATGACTATTGCCATTGTGTGATAACTTTTTAATCAATTTTCTCACATACCGTGATTCTTTATCGGTTTTGCGTTTTTAAGATTAAAATTTTAACTGTGCAACCTATCTTTTCAGTAACTTACAAAACAAACGTATTGCCTTGAAAATTTATTTTTATTTTGTGCTTGTACTCACTATTTTCGCTATTCTATTCTTTTTTTTAAAAAAAAAAAAATCTTGTATTATTCAAAATTGTTTTTAAAAATGCAGTGGTGCTTAAGGATGTCTTCGCTTAGTGTACAAGAGCCTCAACTAAATGCGAAACACATTTTCAGACAAAAAAAAAACTGTTTAAATTTTCATGAAGATTTGCAACATCCATGCATTTGTTTATAAATTAGCGTTTTTAAAATTTCATAAAAAATACAATTAAAAAATGATAAATCTGTGTGCTAAACACAAAAAAAAAAAAAAAAAAAAACCGATAGATTACTGCAAGTATAACCTAGCCTCAAATGTATACAAGAGCCTCAACTAAACGCGAAACACATTTTCAGACAAAAAAAATGTTTAAATTTTCATGAAGATTTGCAACATTGTAATCCATACATATGTTTATAAATTAGCGTTTTTAAAATTTTATAAAAATACAGTTAAAAAATGATAAATCTGTGTGCCAAACACAAAAAAAAACCCATAGATTATTGCAAGTATAACTTAGCCTCAAATGTATACAAGAGCCTCAACTAAACGCGAAACACATTTTCAGACAAAAAAAAAAAAAAAATGTTTAAATTTCATGAAGATTTGCAGCATTGTAATCCATGCATATGTTTATAAATTAGCGTTTTGAAAATTTCATAAAAATACAATTAAAAAATGATAAATCTGTGTGCCAAACACAAAAAAACGATAAGATTATTGCAAGAATAACACAGCTTTGAATCTTAGTATTCGTATGTGCTACGGTGTTGAAGATGAGTGATATACCAGTTTAGGTGTTGTCCTCGTCCTTTGTATTCGGTTCAGAATTGAGAGACCCATCGCCCCAGTAGCTTTTAGTGAATATAGAAGAGAAGAACGGAAGAGTTTTTAGTACTCTGTGGAAGTATTTTTCAACCTTTTTCTTACTCCGTGGACATTTAAAACAATTATTAATTTTCATTTAAATTTTAATGGTGAAATAAATACAAACTTTTGTATGATTTACAACCATCTTAAGGAACAATTTATACTTCCGTACATAATTTCTAAATAATCTCACGGAGGGTATGCGGAGGAAACAACACAGTTTTTGAACTTGCAATTTTTAAAAACATAGGGTTAAAAAAAAAAAAAAAAAACAATGAAATCTATTAAATTTTTTCATCCAATTTAAATTGTATGATTTGATTAGTAATTTTTTGAAGAGATGTTATTGAACTAATTTTAATATGTTTATTTTATATTTATTTTCAGAAGAGAATTAAGAAAAAATGATATTTCTCTATTTTCAACCAAATTTTGAAACGTTAATAGTTGGTTATTGATTAACAATTTCAACAATTAAAAAGTAATTTAATAGTTATTCTAATGCATTTAGAGGAATTTTTCACAGCAAAGTATAATAATTAATCTGTAATAATATCGTACCAAGTCATTTTCTTTAAAAAATATTCAAATTTAAACGTTTTTTAATTGTTTTGATATAGCTAAATTCCAAGAATGTCTAGTTAAAATGTACGGTTTTCACCGAACCCCTATTTGAAGCATTAATTTGAAACATAACATACCCTTTGTATCATCGTTTTTAGATACTAATAGTCAAAATTTTAGCAAAAAGTTCTACATTTTCATGACAGATGGCGCTAATGTTATGGAATGGAAAATTTTGTTTACGTGCTTGAATATTTCTGATTTCGGATATCCTAACAACCATTCATTTAAAGTTATTTTTGCAAATGTAATTTTAAATCGTTTAGAAAATGTCGTTGTATACACTGTTCAGATTTTATAATTTCTTATTCCATATTTTTTATGAATGTATTTTTTATTATGATATTATTTTGCATTTTATTGTGATTATGTTTAATTTGTGGCTCATCAGAATGAAAAATTTCATGGTTATGTAAATGTGTATTTAGCTCCTCAAATCGCGCGTGTATCCCATTATGTATCCCATTTTCCTAAGATATTTGTTAGATTCGTATTTATGCGAAAATTTTTTATGCGTAAAAAAGTTAAATTATGCAATATTTCACTTCAAATGAAATTACCCGTTGGCTTGAAAATATACAGATTAAATACACGTAATTGTAATGATTAATTAACAATTCATTAATGTGAATTTAAATCTTGAGATTGACTAGTCTTTACATCCTAAGAGTTGTGTTTGGAGGTTAAAAATAGTATTTATTGTAATGGAAAAGTTTTATTGAATCAAAATTCTACCTTTTCGTAGCGAATAAAAATAAATGAATTCAAAAAACCAATCTAAATGTTTTTCTCTTTGAGTACTTATGTACTACGTCTTTTAGCGATTGCTTTGATTTTTGTTTTTATGAAAGGAAACTCTTGTAGAAGTGTTTCACCTCAATACATATCAAGTCGGAAATGAACAAGCAATAGTTTTCCGGCTGTTGTAAATTATTTGTTCATATCCTGTATTAATTAGAAAATCATGCATGCCCCCCTGAAAATTGTTTTTATGAATGTTGTTGCTGTCTTATACTACATGATTACATTTGTTTTTACTTCGTTATCAGTGCTATTTTTTTATAAACCAGTTTGTGTTTACGCTGTTCTTTTAAATAGTAATTAATAACATATTAGTATTTTCTTCATAAAAATTAAGGAGTTTAAAAATGCATTATTCTTTTTTTCATTATTACAGCACACATTTAAATTACTACACTATTAAGTATTTGATTGTACTGAAAAATATTCGTATATAGCATTCGCCTCTTGATTTTTTTAAAAAAAAGGACGGGACTTGAAAGTCTAAAACAGAAGTATATTTATCATTTGCAACTCTGTAGCCCCCCTTCCCCTTTCTTCTTAAACACAATATTTAGCGGATCTCTACTCATTTAAAGAAATATACGTGCCAAATTCCAATTGGTTCAAAACTCGAATTTTTTTAAATATTTGTAGCGCCCCCGTAATTCCCTCTGAGAATCGTTTTACGCAAAACTCGTTGTTAGTGGATCTCAACTAAACAGAAGAAATATGTTTGCCAAATTTAAGGTCTCTAAGTGTAATCGTTGAAAAACAGGACTTTTTTTTGTCTATTATGCCCCCTCAGCCCCCCCCCCCTCCTTTCCGATTTACATAGATTCAATAAGATTGGGTTTTCTATTCAACAGAAGAAACGCGTTTACGAAATTTCAAGTTTGTAAGACGAATAAGAATTTTCTTTGTTTATAATGCATTGACAACCGTTCGTACGATTCAATTTCCGCAAAAAAAACCCCGCTCTTAGCAAATATCTACTCAACAAAGGAAACATGTTTTCTGAATTTCAAGTTTGCATGTCGAATAATTCGAAAAAGGGAATCCTCTTCCCTCTTTTGGGAGTCGATTTTCAAATAAAACCTGTTATATTTTCTACTTATTAAAATAAATATTACTTCCTGTATGAAGAGTGTAGTTCTAATAGTTTCGAAGATCTTCTGATGAACGATCGAGTCGAGTTGCACTTTTCCTATATAAATGTATAGATAACATTCTGAAATTCCAAGATATTTTATGTGAAACATATTACAATGTACTTTTTCAATTTCATTCTTGCCGACTAATATCAACCAAAAAATTTTATTTCAAAAATTTTAAAAGTTGGCTGTTAGTTTTTTTTATAAGAGCAATTGAAATTTAAAATATTTGAAAGTAACGCATTTTCAGCTAAATATAAATATTTTTCTAATTAATATACATGTAAGCAATATATGTATATTTAAAAATATTTGATGTGGATGACTCGTAAATGGTATTTTATGTGTTTTTTCTGGGAAAACCCGTGTTTTTTTAATTCAAATACCACTTCAGAGATCGCAGTCTACCTACTTAAAGTAATTCCCCTAAATGCAAACATGAAAAGGGTGTTTGTTAGTCGTATTTATTTTTAAAAAAGTGAAATGAAAATATACTAGTTCAACGGGTAAATGGACTAAAGTGCAGTCACTTTGACATGTCGCCAAGGCACATTTATGTATATGTGGATTTTTTTATTTTGGAAGTTGAAAGAGATCGACAACGTTTGCTGACGAAAGTTTAAACAACATCCATTCGTGACATTTTAAAATACCTTTATTCTTTCATTTTGGCTTAAAAACATCTTTCTATTTTTTATAAATTCACTGAGGATTCCAAGTTAAGACAACTATAAATATTCTAGCATAATAACACTTTTTTTTAAAAATCAGCCATTCAATTCGGAAAACGATACGCTTGTTTTTTACATCCGATTTTGTTTGAACACTCACTATCATGCAGAGTCCTGTAGCAAACAGGTTGAAGCTTAAAAGGTTTGCGTTCTGTTGTCTCTGCGTGTCTCCCCTGTAATGTAGCCCGTTTGATGACCATCTGTCTGCTACCCCTTCTTAGTGTTTTCAGGTTCCTTAGGCGAAAAGACACTTTTATTGTTTTCAATCCTTTAACTGGACTATAGACCAATCACACCTGTTGTCAGCCGTCTACATCTTTCGTTTAACACGTGGCCTTGCTATAGATGTGCTCTGGAAGGATGGTCCGCAATTGTGTGAAGAGGAGAAGCGTAGGATTGTGTATGAATGTATTCTTTTAATAAAGAGGACATTTAACTTCTGTGAAATATTATACTGCATAATATGTACTTTTTAAAATAATTTTATACATATGTACAGTTGTTGTTTTATTACATAGTATCAAATTTAAATGTGTTACAAAAAAATTTTCTTCGTGTATTTTGGGAATTTTTTTTACCCTCTTGATAATTCGAAGTTTTTCATTGGTCCTCCAACTTCGAATTATCGAGAGTCACTGTATGTATATATATATATATATATATATATATATCAGTTGACTTATATGACTTAGTTTTGACACAGTATAATATATATATATATATATTATATATATATATATATATTTTCATATATATATTATGTATATATTACACGATTATATATGTATAATATGTAATATGTAAAATAATTTCCGTGCAGTATTTCTGAGGGATTTAAATTCATAATGATCTTAAGCCAATGGCGTAACGGAGAGTATTAGGGCCCCTCCCCTGCAAAGTCGGATTTTGGGCCCCAAGTCAGATCTTACAAATGGTACGTACTTATCATCAGTCAGGTTTTGGGCCCCTAGAATACGGTGTCATCCGCGATGCGAGAGTGTACGTTGCGCCACTGCCTTGAATCCTTCAAGATTTTGTGTGAGTTAGCGGGAAATATAACCATAACCTTATCTCCCGAAAACTAAAAGGATAGCTCACTCACGCACACTGTATATATAAAACTGTATCTCTAAAATGTAGGGTTATCAAAAATGTATGCTCACACGTTTTCAAGCTCATATAGTATCCATTTGACGTTGAAGCTCGAGAACATATGTTGAAGAAACAGGAAATAGTACTATATTAAAAATTATGTGCTGCTCTTTATTTGATAAAGCACGATTTGAAGTTAGAGAATAAAAAATCTATTTTTCTGAAAAGAATTGGATTCACAGATTCTTTTTTTAAAGATAAGCAGAAGACACTTTCCTCCTGGAACAAATTAATATCTTTTTCTTCTATATTGAATTTACACTCTTTCTTTTTTAATCCGCTCATTCTATAATTTTATATTTTTTTCTATTTTTGTCTAAAAAAACGATCAGAACTTGACATAAGATTTTATTTCGTGATCTGAGAAACAAGTTCTGCAACAAAGCAGTGAAGTTTCAGACAATAATGTTTTGAAAGATTTATAAGAGTGATATATGCATTGCGTAATTCGTATTAGGTTGTAACATATGAAGTGTCCGATTCTTACTATCTACTTAAGTATATCTTTTTATAGAGCAAACTTTATTAATCAAAATAAGACCATTAGCTGCAACACACTTTAACCAGTTGGAAACAGATTTCTTCAGGGCGGTATCATAAAATTCAGCACTTCTGGAGGCAACAAACTCACTGAATGCTCTCTTAGCATCCCTTGGAATTCTGAAGCATATCTCCTGTAGGAAGTTTATTAAAGATGTCTGAACAAAGTGAAAATCCGTAGTTTCCGTAGAGGCCAGGTAAATATGGTAGGTGGCTCTAGAGCTTCGTAGACCAAGATGTGAACTCATTTGACGAGTAATTATTGAAACACGCAGTCTAGTATTTTCGTGGAGAAGAAAATTAAGGGTTTCCTATTGTCCAATGCCGGCTATTCGTGTGCATCTAGTGTACTTCGTCAATTCATTACAATACTTATCCGCTGTGATGGTTTCGCCTGGTTTTAGAAAGCTGTGGTGGATCAAACTGGCCAAACAGTCACCGTAAACCTTCTTTTATTGGAATTATGGTTTCGGGAAGTGTTACGGAGTTTAGTCGGCATCCAGCCACTGCGCTGAACTCGCCGATTGCCGTACAGAATCGCACTTTTCGTCACACGTCACAATTAGAAGAGAAACTTATCGTTTTGGTTACGAAGAAGGACAGAAGATATTTCAAAACGTTTATTGTTTTATTCTCATTCGATCCATGAGGAATTCCATTTTTTAAAAAATTTCAATCATTTTTAGGTGACGGGAAATGGTTGTGTAGCAGTTAAGAAGCCTACTTCTGCTAATCTCTAACTGTATTCCCTGGATTTTGTCGAACTATCACTCGGTAGTACTTCGTTGTTCGCAACTGTTTCCGGCCTGCCCCAGTCTTTATTTGTGAGAATCTCATCACCAGATCCGTACTTAGGGTACCAGTGTCGAATGGTACGATCGTTTACTGTGCCGTCTCCAATTGCGGCATTGATGTTTCGGGCAGCTGCTGCAGCATTATGACCTCTCTTCCACTTATATATTATGATAATATTCTAAAATCTCGAGATTCATCCTATGGTTAAACATGTAAAATTATTGAAACATTTACAATACTTTTAATTAAAACATATCAAATGCTATAGAGCTTTAAAATGATTATAATATGGGAATATATTAAAAAGTCTTATTAAAAAAATCTCGAACACGTACTTATGGAAATAAGACATTTCATATGTTACAACCTAATAAAAATTCTGTTATGCGAAATCAACTCGTACGTAGTTTATTATTTCAATTGTTATTTCAATTTTTTTTTTAAATTATTAGAATCTCTAAATAACTAAGAAAGGAAAATTGTCGCAAGCACAACAAACCTTGGTACATTTGGGACCTAAATAGCATGCTTTCATGTATAAATATAACGAGAAAAATGCCTAAGAATTAATATAAGAATATTTTTTTTATTTGAAAAACTTTTTGAAATATCTGAATATTTGAATTTATTTACCCAATTTCAAATGTGAAATTTTTTATCTAAATTTTACCAGTAGAACAACAGTACAAGCCTAGTTCAGTTTGAATTCAATGTAGAACACGTGAATGCATTTATCATGTGATGATCATGAATGTAGCCCATTGAGATATTTTCCGTAACCGTAACGAATGCTCTCCATCCTCCCTTCATATTGATATTTTAAGTCAATAATTTTCCTCATTTGCATAGTTAACTACATTTCAACACATTTTATAAATTTTTGCGTTATATATGCTTTTTGCGTCGCATGTTTTTTTTAATGGTTGATATATGATTACAAATCGTGGATGAAATATATGCCCTATAATCTTTGTAGTAATTGGATATTTTCAAGTATAAGTATTCTAAAACTTTTTCAGAAGCTATATATAAAAATACTTAGAAATGTGCGCCTGAATTTTATGTAGTTCACATTGAAATGACTTTAAATAAAACAGAAAAACCAAGATTAGCGGGATTGTGCACGCAGTAAAAAGAAACAAAAAATATCGGAGTAATAAAAAATAATAAAAATTTAGAATTGGATCAAAGGAGCACACAGCTAACACACTAACATAAAATCAAATCCTGTTTCAATGTTCTATGAAATGAAGCAAGAAATCGATTTGATTGATTTTTAATACTAGGATGATTTAGTTTTTACTTTTCATGCTTGGAAGACTTTGGAAACAGATGTTGGAAAAGAAGCCGTAAAACATTTTATTGTAAGAGGTAAAGTATTTTTTCGAAGCTGTTGAAATGTGCTCAGTGGCACGTGCCGTCATTGTTTGTGTTCGAATGACGCCATGCTAAAATATTGAGATTTCCTGTTGGAAATTAGAGGAGGGGGAAAAAACAGAAACAACGAAAAAATCTCAGATCTGAGGAAAAGCTATAGGAATGTAAATGAAAATTACTCTATGATTGGAGAGATAGTACTTATTAACACACACGTAACCTGGACGGCATTTGGATAATAATTTTAACAATATTTCCTCGTCATGTCTATCGTGGAAAGAATAGCTTCTTCGTAATAGAAATTAGTACATAAACATAGGCATGAATTGATGGTTGAAAAAGTTTTTATTAGTTCGGATCTTTTAAAGAAAATAATGCAGTTTTTATATGTGTTAGGTAAAATAGGCATCTTACTTTAAAATAATCGGGTATTAATACCTGTAAATATGCGGCTGTATTTTCTACACCAAGGAAAACTATTTTGTTTTCATAAGGTAAGGTGACTCACTTTTTAAAATTAACCTTTATGTTCAATAAAAATACTTCTAAAGTACAAGTTTTTAAGGTATCCGACTACCCTAAAATTGTTAATTTTGCCTTAAATTGACAAATTTTTTTATGATTTTATTTTATAGACCATCTTATTAGTTTTATAAAAATATAATATTTATTATTTTCAGTTCACTAGAATAAAAACTACAAGTGTTTTAGTAAAAGCAGATGCCACTATTTTTAACGAGATGTCATACTTTTAAATGTGTTTTACTCGAAATGTGTTTTTTTGAAAATGTTCAAACGGGGACAGCGATTACTCAAAGTTTTGAAAATAATTTACTGAATTTTGTTGTGTATTTCTGTGTAATAGTTGAAGTGTTTTAACCTTCAGATTTATCAATCACTGTTTTATTACAAAATTTACAGTCTCTTAAGTGAATATAATCATATTTTTTAAAGCAATTTCATATAATAACTAAGATAATGTGCTGTAGTTTTTGTAAAAATTAAAATACCTCTTATCCTGAAGGTCATAAAAAATGAATAGCAAAGCAACACATCAAATTGAAAATTTGTTCATAAACCTTTTTTACAGAACGTTATTTTTTGTAAATTTTTACCAAATTTTCTCATTTTAGTAATAATAATTTCTTTTTCTCTTACTTTTAGCATATTTTTCTTAAAATGTACTAAATAAAAATCTAAAAACCACAAAAAATCCCCATATCTGCATTTTTTCAAAAAAAAAACAAAAAAAAAAATGTCGCAAATAGTCGGACATTTTAAGATGAATCTATGTAACACAATTTTCTGGTTTTTATATTCCTCTTAAGAATTTTTTAATAGTATTGAATTGACTATTAGAGCGGATGCATTTGCATTTAAATATTCCAATTAAAAAAGAATCTTTTTTTTATACGAAAATTACCTTATTAAATTTAAAATTATTCCATTATGATATTATTTAGTATTGCGATATTTATTTACAAGATCTCTATTTGTGTCTAAGAAAGAGTAATTCCTTCGATCAACAAACACACATCAAAATGGTTATCACAAATGTAAGTTATTTATTTTTAAATAAAAAATCACTCATTATTATTAGATAGCAATTAACGAATGGAATCATAAAACTTAATGAATTAATTTAACACCTGTGACAATATTATAAATACTGTTAAAACATAAAAATGAGTAAGTGAATGTTTATTAAAGTCGCTTTATGAAGCAACACAAGGGCTACTGGCGACGAATCTCGTAATTTTCAACCATGAAGTGACAAGGTCGATGCGTGAACTAGCATTCCCTTCCCTCTCCGAACTGCATCATCTCGAACTCATGATTTTTCGGTCACGAATCTTTGACCATGACTAGATACCGCGGCCACGCACTAGAATAAGATTCTTTGAAGAATGAAAAAGATTACACACACACATTTTCAATGTAGACAGGCCTTGAAAATCTCACACTGATGTAGTGTGGGATTTTGAAACACGGAGAATCGATTAAAATATTCTTAATTTAGATATAAAAAAATTTTAAGAGTTAGTCTTTTTCCGTCAACTAGAGTTAAGAAATCGAAAAGATTATTATTATTGCTAAATAATTATTTTGAGAGGAATTCAGAATAATATGACTTGTGTTCTAGAAAGTAAATTTCGAATAATAAAAGTGGTTAAAAATGAATAAAGCTATAATAATTGTATAAAAATTGTAAGTCTACATCGTATCTCAGAAAGCTTTACAATTACGTGTCTAAGCTATTATTAGTTCCATTATTTGCCGTTTGAGCAGCTATTGTAAAATCAAAACATTATACGCTTTCGTAGAATGAATTGATCTAAATTTCTACGTGAACAGACATGTATTCATTTCGTCATTATTTATTTTTTCTCATAAAATTTATCTGCTGTTGTTGTTTTACTTTTTTCTCATCTAAAACACATTTATTTTAGTTGACAAGTTTTATCTCATAATTTGCATCTAATCTAATATGTAAAGTGGAACATTTGTTAGTGTCATTGATTCATGCCTGCTTTCACCGATAATCGGACTCAAATTTTAAAAAATGTGTTGAAAAAGTACAAATGAATTTCTCTTCAAGTTCTTATTGGATTAAAGTATATCTCATGTAAAAAAAATGAAGTTTTTTTTATTGAAGTGAAAACTTCTTTAGCGGCGTTGGGCACTTTTTGGTAGGGGAAATCTTATGGGTTCTCGTCACCGACATGCTCTGACTGGCGCATGCGCAGTGTGCTGTTTGCCTTAGACACTTTTTGAATGGGTGAAATCTCGTGCGTTCGCGACACGGACATGCTTATAGCAGAATATCTGCTGCTATACAGCTGACGTATAGTGCTGTGTATACCTTATAAGTGAAATTGAATGGATTTAGTGAAAAGTTCAATGTGTATATACTGTGCATTGCTCGTTGCGATTCCGAGAATGGACAATACATATTAATGGTTGCCGTTTATATTTCACCTGGAAAATCTATGAAACAGATACAACAATTTTTATTCGAAAATTTGATGATTTATACAAAAGAAGGTTCTGAAATACTCGAAAAAAGATTTGGCGAAAAATATGATGATGCACCGATGATTTTAAGTGGAGACTTCAATATTAACTTTTCAGATGATAAAAATCTACCACTAATTGAATTTCTAAATGAAACAATTTAAATATGTCCAATGATCGAAAACTCAGTACTTCAAAATATAAAACGACGATCGATGCGGCTTTTACGCGATACTTAGATAAATTTGAATCAAACATTTTCCTTTCTTACTTAAGTTACAATAAGCCTATTGTATCTTTTTTAGAACAAAATAAAAGAATTGAAAGTACAAAAAGTCTTAAGAATTGTTGAAATTAATGATGACAATGATGCAAACAATTAAAATAATGTGAAATATCAAGTACATTGAAATTTAAGTAAATACAAATACTATCCATAAATAATTGATTGTATATTAATTGTTAGTTCAATTGAATTGTATTTATATTTTGTCATGATCTTGTACAGCCCGTAATATATTTGAATAATAAAAAACCATCTAAACATGCATTTAGTTGTTGCTCGGAGTGTCAATAGATGTGAAAACCAGATTGCTGTGTATAATTTTAATTCAAACATTATGAAATTTCTAATTTTAATACTAAAAGTTCTAAGTTTTCACTTCTATCGGCAGTCTCTATAACACTGCCAATTTTTTTTTTACTAATTGATGTATAACCTTAATTTATACGTAATGAAGAATCGAAGATGATTGAAAATAGTGTTTATTTAGAATTTTAAAACAATTATACGCGCGTGATGCCATTTTTTTAGAATCCTACATATTATTTATTTTTTGATTTTTGTCTTCCTTCTCGACATGTTTTAGACTTTTAGTTTCACATTTTTCCCATACAAAATGTTTGCAAATTAGAAAGCTACGAAAATCTGAGTGTATGTATTCTTTATTATTCTTCTTCGTCAAAGTTTGAGAAATTATTTTGTTATTATTAAATTAATTTGATATTAAAAGCTTGATTGAATATTTTAATTAAACGGATGAAATCGAGATGAAAGATAAAGTACTATTTGATGAAAAAAATTTTAACTCGATTCTGTGAATTTTTCAACTATTGAACAGTTTACAATCACTCAACTCTGACGTAAAGCTGGATATTGCACCTGTTTTGATTTAATTAAGTCTTCAAGGACAAATTCGATTTAAATATCGATTTTGAAATTCTCATTTAAATTTAAAATTCTTTCAATTGCTGTAGAAAGGAGAAATGCTTTCAGGTTCCACAAATACCTTACATACATTATAGTAAAAACATTTTATTGAGAATATTACAGTTATTGAATAATTTTTTTAAAAAGAAATATGTACTACTGTTTTGAAATACCTGTATATTCGCTTTTGTGGTTTATTACAAACAAATCTAAACTTTCTCTCAACTTTGGATATCAGCCAAAGTAAATCTTTCATTTTAGACACAGCAAGACCTACCAGATCTAATTCTATTTGCTGACGGATGTGTATTTGAAGTTAATAGTTTCCTTCATACTCGGCGCACGGTGAATGTTAGATTGAGATAACATTTAGAAAATAGCTATCAGCAAAAGGAAGCTTCACTGAAAGATATGCCGAAGTTTTAAAAAAAGACAATAGGTTTTATAGGATTTGCTGTATTTTTATTTGGGATTTTCGATTTTGTGTGTTCTTTTTTTTTGAACTGATTAGAAGTGTATTTCCCTTTTTTTATTGTTTTAGTTGATTATTTTTATTATCAGTTTTACTGCTGTTGTGTAACTTCGTATTCATCATATGATCTAGGGTAAAAAAAAATTTTAAGTTTCTCTTGTTCAGTGTACTGTTTTGGCAACATTATTTGAAACAAATTTATACACCAAGGGTGACAAACTCAATGGTTAACTTGGGTCAAACAAACAAGATTTAACATTAGGTAAGCCGGAAAAAAAAACACCTTGTTTTTTATTGAATTTAAAACAGTCATTAGGCTTGTTGTTCTACTTATAATTTTTTTTTAAATTTCCAATGGAGCTACAGATTGGTATTTACCATTGAAAATCTAGTTCATTCGCTGGGAGCTGGTATCGCTTTTAGTGCGGCACCATATAAGCGGAATACCAATCGCCGCAAAGTAATTTCTCAGTTTCTTCCCAGAGAGGCAACTGAGCTTTGACATTATGCGAAATGGTACTAGGAATTTAATTTTTCCTAGAGCACCCGAACCAAACAGGCACCCTGGGAATCTTTAACATGCCGCCTAATCATACAGCATGAACGCTGTCGATCTTCTGCATCATGAAAATATACCGATTCAGGCCAGTGTTGAACCCGCAACCCTAGGTGTACAAGGCCGATGACAAACCAACTACGCCACCCTCCCAGCTATAAAAGACATCAAAGAAGTAAATTGTGTAAAGATGTTCAAAAATCAAATTCATCAAAAAATTAAAAAAATTTTCACACCAAAGAAAACGTTATTATTGTTGACAAATATATACTTCTTAAAAGAAAGTTTTGCAAAAACAAACGTTGGCAACAGCGAAGCGCATGAACTAATTGGCTCGAAACACGAAATGGTATTGTCGTGTGATTATCACGTTGCAGAAATTATGAATTGACTGGCTGGAAACACGTGACTGTCATATCATGTGACTATGACGTCGCATGAATTGAGCCCATTAAATAAAAGTCACGTCACACAAATACACAATTCTGGAATCCTCGTGTATTTCATTAACTTAAATTATCAAGAACCTTTTTGATATCTAAAATTGCAGAAGTTAGGTTGAGTTTTATGTTTATTTTTTTAATCTTTTCATGTAAATGTATCACCGTACCTGCTTTTATAAATATTTTGCATCCATTGTTATGAAATAGAGATTTCTCTATCGTCTTCTTACTTACCTTTATTTACGATTTTTTTATCGCGTTATCAGATATACTTAACTTTCTGGAGAATATTTTACCTCTACACATTTAAAGCAATTCTTGTCTGTTCTCCTTTCAGCTGTATGTACAAATTTTAGAGTTTGTAATGTTGTGGAAGGTATTTTTCGAAAAATTTTACAAGGGTTTTCCCGGAATTGTTAAAAAAAGAAGTGTATTTGTGTGAATTTTTTGCTTCCGTGAATTCTCTTCATAATATGGAAATGATTTTGGGTAAATATGTGAAACGAGCTTGTGTTACGTTTTTCCTATTTCCACTTTTGTTAAAGGTTTTTTGTTCGATTAGTTTTAAATCAGTCAAAAAGAAAAAGTTTTTGATTAAAATTTTTTATTTGAATGAAAATTTTAAAAAGTTATTTTTTTAAATGAAAGAGTGTTAGCTATTGAATGAAAACAAGTTAGAATCAATAAATTATCTTCATATGTTTTGTAAATAATTTTCATTTTATTCGTTACTTTATTGCGTAAAGAACAACGGGCAAAATAATTAATATTTACACTAACTTGTATGAAATCTTAGGTTCAGTTTGATGT